>PVJD01013444.1:0-34001 GCA_004026545.1 Mormoops blainvillei
GTGTTTGCTGTATTCAGGGTCCTGTGGCTCACACACCAGGTTGCTGACTTTCTTTCCTTGGCCACCTGCTTCTCTAGGCCAGGCTGTGGCTTGGGGGTCCATCTGTACGTGGGCCAGCCCAGCCCTGGACAGAGAAGCCCAGCAAATATCTGATGACAATCAGACAAGGAACTCTGTGCTTGTGTGGTTGGAGAGCGTCTCCCCCCCCCCCCCCCCCCCGCAAAAGAAAAAAAAAACCCTGCAGGGGCTCACAGAACCCTCGGGCCAGGAGGGGTGGCTTTCAGTTGTGAGGGGAAGTTGTCAGCAGGCACGGTGGACAGAGATGTTCAGTCCACTGCGGCGCACAGCCTCCCAAAAGGATGGCCAGGACACACACCTGTGCCGTTACTTTAAGAGCTTGCTGTACCTTGAGGGTAGGCGCTGAAAAATGATTTAGACCTTGTTGGGCAGGCTTCTCCTTCCCCCATGGGTCCCAAGGAGGGAAATGTCAGCATGAGAATTCCTGTCATCTCCCATGCTGCTGTAGCTTACCTGGCTTTTTAGGCTGATGGTACCTAACTGCATTCCTGGGCAAAGCAAACAGACTGAATCACGAGCCCCGAGGCAGGAGGCTGACAGCTGGAGGTGGTGGGAGACTTGGAATCAGCCCTTCCTGCAGCCCCTGTGCCTCTCCAGCTCTTCTGCTACCCTCCCCCCTGCAATTTAGGGCTCAGCCCTCAGCAGGAGAAAGAAAAATTATAGCACCTGCAAGGGAGTAGCAGAGGTCTTAAAAAGATGTCCAAGTAGAGAATTTTTAGATTAAAAGGTGGAGGTGTATTGAGTGCCATTAAGAGAATTTTAGCATTAGCTTCCTGGTGAGAAATCAGGTGATTTCGGTTCTGAAAGGGCGACATTGGGCGCAGCAGAACACACCCACGGGTAACCTCCAGGCCGCCCCTACCCGCATTCCCCCACCCTGGATGTTGACGGGTATTCCGTGGTGCCTCAGCAGCAAAGGTCTGTCAGCCCTGGAGGTTCTGCCTTCCTCCAGGGGGGTCTGGGAAGGTGAGTCGCTTTCTCTGCCTTTTGCCCACATCCGGGGTTCCTAGGAGAAGCCACTTCCTGACCCCGTGGGCCTGATGTGGGTCTGAAGGAGCACCCTGACTCACGCTGCGTCCGCCCCATGGGTGCCCCATGGTCCACCTTCCTCCTGCTTCCTCCCGGTGGGACGCCTCGTGTAGGGGAATGTCTTCAGTCACAGGATTTGGTGACTCCAATCAGAGAAAGGGTGTCAACGGCCCCCCCCCCCCCGCCAAAAAAAAAAGAGACATATGGCAGTATCCAGTTTATCTGCTTCTTTCCTGGAGCTGTCCAAACAATTCAAATGTTTATGCTGGCTTTAAAATTCTGTTCATATGTTGCCTTTATATCAGGCCATTTCAGTTCCTGGCATGGTTAATAGGAGGAAAATCCAAATTATGGAACTTATCAGCAAGTAAACCAGGCTGCCCAGGAAGCAGACCGGCAGGGATGGCTCAGAATGGGAGCCCTGGCCCGGGAGGCTGGGACACTTGTCCCGTGCAGGGTGCTGGTCAGGTGTGGAGTCTGCGGGGGGCACAGGGTGCTTCATGAAGAACCCTGTCTCTGGCCACAGGGGCTCACGGTCGGAAGCGGACCACAGAGCAGTCTTAAATGTCAGATGGCTGAATGGCTAAAGAGCCATTGCTGCCGCCCCGGGAAGGGGCGGGCATCAGCCTCTCCGGTGAGAATAATGCGCAAGCTGTTCTTGATGGGCGAGCAGTAGTTTGCCAGGGAGGAAGGGCATCCTAGCAGAGGGAACAGCTTGTGCAAAGGCACGGAGCTATGTCTGACCTGGGGGTTTTTTAGAGAACAGAGTCTCTCATGGGAGGGTTTGATGAAAGGAGGGACTGGTGCTACTCCCCCCACCCCCCACCCAATGCCTTATATACTGTATCTCCAAATGCCACGTCAGTTATTATGATAATAATTTGGGGTGTACCCTGGCCTTTTGTGCCCAGTTGATTGGAATGTCATCCTGTGAACCGAAAGGTTGCAGTTCAGTTCTTGGTCAGGGCACACCGCTAGGTTGCGGGTTCAGTCCCCAATCAGGGTGTGTGTGAGAGGCAACTGATCGGTGTTTCTCTCTCACATCGATGTTTCTCTCCCTCTCTCTCCTTCCCTTCCCCTCTCTCTAAAATCAGTAAGCATGTCCTTGGGTAACAATTAAAAAAAAAGAAAAAGAATTTGGGGTGTAGAAGGGGCATAAGCCCTGTTACCTCAAGGAGCATGTATGAGTCAGGATAGGCTAGGCTAGGCCAGGCCAGGCTGCAATAACAAGCAACCCTGCGAGGTCTGCAACAAAGCTTCAGTTATAGCTCGTTCAGAGCTCACTGTGGAGCGGGGCAGCTCTCCAGGCAGGCGTCCTCCCTACGGTGGCTCAGTGGTTGTCTTCTGTATCCCGTGTTTCTTAACCTTGGCACTGTGGACAGTTTAGGCCAGATGATTCTTGGTGTAGGGGGCTGTCCTGTGCATTGTAGGGCCTTCACCTTCTGGATGCTAGTAGAATTTACCCTAGTTATGACAATCAAAAATGTCTTCAGGTGTTACTGAATGTTCCCTGAGGGCAAAATTGCCCTGGTTGAGAACAGTTGCCAGCTGAACGTCCTCTTTTTTTTTTTAAAATGATTGTATTTATTTTTAGGAGGGAAGGGAGGGAGAAAGAGAGGGAGAGAAACAGCGATGGGAGGGAGAGAAGCAGCGGTGTGAGAGGGAAACATCTATCGGTTGCCTCTCATATGTGCCCTGACTGGGGACCGAATCCGCAACCCAGGCATGCGGCCTGACCGGGAATTGAACTGGCGACCTTTTGCCTTGCAGGACGACACCCAACCAACTGAACCACTCCAGTCGAGGCTGAAGGTCCTGTTCATAGTTCTTCTCTAGTTCCCGGCCTGGCTTCATTGCCACCCAGCCAAATTTCTTTCCAGAAATGGGTCTGGGCCAGCTTCGGGAGTCATCTCTGTCCTCGCGCTCCTTGTCGCTAAGGTCCAGGAAGGACTGGCTGCAGAGCTGGGCACCGGCCGTTGATTGACTCTACTTGGAAGTGACATGGGCCAAAGATGGGGGAGACCAGGGGAACGCCCAGGAAGGGGAGAGCTACCAGCACTGTGGCCACCACTAATGTCTGCCACGGAGCTTTTAGCTAGGCAGCCTGTGTATCTGTGCTCAGAGCCGGGGTGCTGCAGCATGGGGGGCTCCAAGGACAGGGGGAACCAAGGAAGGCCCCGAAGGAGCTGCTCTTGAGTATGGGCTAGGTGGCGATGCTGGGGTGGCACCTGAGGCGGTGGCAGCAGTATGTCCCTCTGCATACACAGGTGACGGAGGAGGCCTAGCTGCCTATTCAGGGAACCCTGAGTCCTTTGCAGGGCAGGGAGAGGCGGCTGCCGGGGGAGGTTGCCTGCAGGCCTCATGGGTGCTACAGGGACTTTGTATTGGGGCTTCTGAAATCTGGTGACTACCAAAGCATGCTACAGATGGCTTGGATGAGAATGTGCCTGGCTTACCGCTGTGTAATCACACCCTTCTGTCTCTAAGTGGGACTTAGCTCTGGGTGCAGGTGCAGCTCCTTTGTCACTGCCCGTTGGTGGGAGGGAGCCTCCGTTTCCAGGCCGTTTCCCTCTGCTGTGACGCTGTCCCTTGGAGGCCTGGCCTGGCCTCCTCCACAGCGGGGCAGTCCTGCGGGCCCCCTCGTCTGTGGTGGCTTCCCTCTGCTGTGGCCAGCCCTCAGCTGTGCTTGGAGGGGAGGCAAGTGGCTGTGGCCTTGCGTGTTGAGGGAAAGCAGTGCTTGATGCGGGGCCCCCTTTTGTACAAACTTCGCTCTTTTTTGGTCGTCGCTCTGCCTTCTAAGCTCCTGGAATTCTCCCAGTTGTCACTGGACTTGCTCTCCTCATTGGTCAGAGGGGACCTCGCCTCTCCCTCCCCTACTGATTCACCGTTTCACGTACTTCACTTGCCTGTAGCCCTTGGGTCTCACACCTGCCCAGGAAGACCCTGTTGGGCTGGAAAGGTCAAACCCATGTAACAGAGGTGAGAGCTGAGACCAGGGTGGCTCAGCAACACGTCCTGTGCTGGCTGCCGGTTTTCAGGGGGCCCTGCAGGCCTGCTGCTCAGTGGTGGTTGTGGTCCCAAGGTGTCCTGATAACCTTCCAGATGTCATATCCAGTGGCCTGCGCCTCAGCCCTTACGTGTAGCCTTGTGGCAGGCCACACGGGCTCGTGGACCCTTCTCCCTCCTGACAGTCCTGCCCCCCTGGCTTCTGAGGATCTCTTTTCTTCGCCTCCCACTTTGGGTCCTCGTCATCAGACTCCTTTGTCATCCCCTCTTCCTTTGTGCCAGGTCATCCAGGGTAATTTCTGTCATTTTCAGGAAGTGGGAGCCACTGTCACTTACTGAGGACCTGCTGTAGTAAGCAAGACAGCGATCAGTGACAGAAACTCAGTGTAAACTGGCTTCAGCAAAACTTCGCAGCCGAAAGTCCAGAGGAGACAGGCTCCGACCGGCTGGGGCAGGGCCTCGATCTCTGGCAGGAGAGCGCGGGCCTTTCCTCCTGGCCCAGCCTTGGGAGTCTGGGCTCACGGAGGCAGCTGTGGCCGTGGCCACTGTGCTGCTGGTGGCCCCCCAGGACCTGTTCTGGGAAGGATCAGGGCTGGCCTGGCTTGGGTCTCACACCCATGCTACCACTGTGAGGCTCCAGGCCACATACTCCGCACCACCCCCCGCCCCCCTGCCCCCCGCTGGAGAGGGCGTGTCCCCTCAGTTGTTTGATGGCGGTCACAATCACGGGGGACAGAGGAGTGCGGTTCCAAAAGGCAGGCAGGGCCGAACAATAGTAACAGAGCTCACAGTCCTGGTGTGGGCCCAGCAGCCCTGTGGGCTGGGCTCCAGGGGTCTCCTCGGTTGACAGATAAGGAAGCTGAGGCACGAGATGCGGTTGGGTCTGATTCCGTGTTCTCCTTTGGGATGTACCCCACCTCTTCCATTTCTGCCTGTTGCTCAGACAGCTCCTGAACCATCTGCTCAGCTCAGTCGTGGGCTTCTGACCACTTCCTGGCACCACCATGGGCGAGAAAATGGAAAAGTGACCGGCCTCTTGTGTCCTCTGCTGGTGCTGGTGCTGGTGCTGGTGTGTGGTTTCCACCTGCACCCAACCTGTGAGCGTCGCAGCTGTTCCTGGTTCTTTTGTGCCCTTTACTCCTGTCCCCAAGACCTGGAGGGGCTGCCCCTGAATGAAACCCGGCCCCTCCTCTTTCCTTGGGCAAACCTGGTCCCGCCGCCAGCACAAGGAGCTGCCGCCGGCGGACTAGCCGCCGTTCCCATCCCGGTGGCTCCCGAGCAGCCCCTGGGTGCCTGACAAACTGTGACCTCCCTCCCAGCCCCAGCCCTGCACCTAGACCTCCGGAATCAGAGTCTCTGGGACTGGACCTCAAATTAGCATTTTGACAAGCTCCGGTGGTGATTGTCGGTCACCTGCTCTGGCATTTGGGACCCACAGCGTAAAGGCCAGGCTGGGCTGTGGCAGTCCTGGCATCTGCGGCATTCCAAGCCTACGCCTGCTATCCCACTTCTCGTCACCCCGCCTGCCCTATGCGGGGGTTATGCTCCCACACCCCCGGACGTCTTTCGGGAAGCAGGCAGTCCTCATGTTAGTCATCTTTAACTTCTCCTCCCCAGTGTCTCTCTGTAGTTTCCTTTCAGTTTTTGTTCAAATGGCAAATGCTTCCTCCTCCGTGATGCATTCTCTGATTGCTCTCCTGACAGGACAGTTTGTTTTGTACATGAGTATTTTGTATTTCCCCTGGCTGTGCTCTCCTTGGACTTGGGGTGGGGGGTGCAGTGTTCCTTTTGCAAAATGGGTTATCCAGTTTTTGGAAAAACAGGTTTATATTTATGAGCTGCGGGGGTAGACCTCTGTCCTAAACTTACTAATGCAATATTTATCCAGAAAACTAGAGTTTTAGAGTCTGTAAATTTTCCAGGTGCAGGTTTTAAATACAATTTTTTAATTATTTAATTTTAGATTTTATTGTTACTTTTTCTGTGATTTTGGGAGTAATATCTGTGCTCATTACAGAAAATTAGAAAATACCTGAGAGTGTAAGGAAAACAAACTATGCGTCGCTCGGAGGCTGCAACTGCGGCCGCCGCCGCAGCGCGTCCCCACCCGGTCCGTTTTCCAGGTACTGAGCCGTTGACTGGGCTTGGAACCCGAATCAGATGTTCCCACGCGTGACGGTCCGATGGCCCCAGCACGAGTGTTATTTCAGCTGCTCTTTGAGACTTTGGAAGCTTTCCCAGATAAACCCTGCGCTCTCTGCTTCACTTCGTCAGTCAGTCGATTGATTCACGTCGTTAGCAGCCATCGCCTTTATGCCGGCACTGGGAGTGCTGGCAGCCAGAATGTTTCCTGTCATTGAAAAGAGAATTCAAAAAAAAGCTACTTCTCTAGTTTTTGAGATTATATTAGAGGCACATGGTGCAAAAGTCGGGATGCGTGAGAGTGCACAGTGGAAAGGAAGTCTCTCCCCACCTACCACCACACTTGCCCTTGACAAGAGGCCACGCTGCAACCATTTTCTTCTGGTACTTTCAGCTTCGTTCTGTGGACTGGATGTTGCACTTGACCCAGATAATGGCAGGGCACCCACGGGACTTTACAGCTTGCGTTTTCACACCGTGGCGTCTTAGAGACAGAGGACGCCTCGCGTGTGCCCGGAGCGCCGCCTCGGTCTTTTAAACCGCTGCCTAGTATTCCTTCCACGCGCGTGCCCCTCTTCGGGCAGTTTAGGTCTCTGCTGGTCTTTTGCTATCACAGGCAGTGTGGCCGTGAACAGCCACAACCTGGAACCCTTGGCACATATTTGCACGTCTATGGGGTGGGATCCTGGAGTTGGGGTTTCCAGGAGCAGTTAATCACTTGAAAACCAGCCCTCCGGTTTCTCTTTCCTTCTCCCTCTCTCCCTCCCTCACCCCCTCTCCCTCTTCTCCTTTGGTGTCGTGATTCAACTTCTGGACTTTCTGGTCATGGCTGGATTTCAGGAGCCTGCTGCTTAGGAAATGAAGGTTGTGGGTACCCTGTGTCCTGCAGGAGTCGCCGATGAAGAAGGGAGCCCCGCAGGTTTACATTGTATTTTCCTGCCCCCTCCTGTGCTCCCCGTCCCAGGGGGACCCTAGGGTGTGGAGAGCAGGCTTGCCCTTTGCGGGCATGGCTCAGCTCGCTCCCCCGTCCGTGCTGTGGAGGGCGTCGGTGTGGTCGGCACTCAAGGCGCCTTGGGTTCTGCACTGTCCCGGGGTCTTGTGCAGTGGTGTGGCCCGATGTAGACAGAAAGGGGAGCTCAGCCCCGCCGCCCTTTTCTGCCAGAGCTGCAGTTTCTCCTGTTGTTGCAGCTCTGAGCTACAGAGAAACTGTGCCCTCTGTCCTGGGAGCTCCACTGCCTGCCTGTTCTCAGGATGACTGTGTTTCTTTTGTGTTGCAGGTTGCGTGTGTTTTCAAAGTTAGAGATCTGCTTATTTCTAGAACTGGTGGAGGGAGAGCTGTGTGTGTGTGGGGGGGGGGTGTCACATACGGACAGAGTGGAAATAACCGCTGTCCTTGGCTTCATAAGGAGAATGACGGGCACACAGGGATAATCTAGATGCCGTGAGGATTAACTCGGAGGGGAGGCGCAGGCCCTGGCCGGCAGCTGGTGGGAGCCCCCTGCGCCTGGTGTGCGTCACGTACACAGGCCCTCTGTCTCCTTCTGTGTCCTGGTCTTTCCCAATGTGCGGTCCCAGTCTTGTCATTTGGAGCTTTCCTGGAGGCTTGATTTCTGTCCAGAAGCAGGGGTAGGGGAATACCTGAGGAGGGAAGCAGGGGTGAGGAGGTACACTGAGCCCAACCTGGCTAGTTACAGTCACAGGCTACGTGACCGTGGCTGTACTGTCACTGGTGCTCACGTGGGGCCAGGACAACCTAGGAATGAGGCAGGACTCAGAAATGGTGTGCCTGGGGAGCTGATGGCTGGGTGTGGCACAGGTCCCTGGTGGTGTTGTCTGTCCCTCTGCTCTGGGCTTTGGTGGCCCAGGGCTGTGCTGTTGTGTCCAGCTGGTCCCCTCATGGAATCATGGGAGCAGCTGGGTATTGGCACCATTTCTTCCAGAACTGCAAGAAAGCTGCGTGACCGTGTGTACCCCCAGATCAACCACTGGGATTTTCAAATTGGGTTCCTCGGGGTTGGGGGTTCAGCGGAGGTGCTGGGGACCGAGGGGCAAGATAGCTGGTGAGCCCTCTTTGCTCATTCTTGCTGTCCCACCGGTGGCTTCCTTGTGAGGGCCTGCCGCTGGCCGGGCTCTCAGCCCGCTCTGGGAAGCGCTTGTTGAATGAGCAAACCAGCAACCCTGAGATCCGTCGCTTTCCCCTCAGCGGTGCTGTGGGAGGCGGCCCAGAGGATTCCCAGGAAGCACTGGGCCAGCTACCCCCTTAGACTGCGAGCCCCTCGAGGGCCCCCGGAGTGCCCAGGAACTGAGCCACGGTTTACATATTTATGTTTACAGAGCGTCGGTTTGCCAGGTGGGCGCCATCTGCCACAGTCCCTGCTCCAAGGAAGGAATGTGGGCAAGTCAACTCAATTCCCGACCTTTCCTGGTCGCAGCCCCCCAGCGTCTGCCGGGGGCCCCGCCTTCTCCCCGGGAAAACGCACATGGGTGTGGTGGTTGGCATGCCATCTACTGCCCGTACAGGCCCCCCGCCTTCTCCAGCACTCACCCCGAGGGACAGCCCATCAGTTCTCCGGAACGAAGGGCTGGGGTCGCGGTCCCCCGAGTTCTCGGGGGTGTTCGGGCTCTGTGCGGGTGGGGTGAAGGCATGGGGGGCCAGGGCTGGCTACTTGGGGGTACTTCCGTCTGAGCCGAGTTTTAAGGGCCAGGGTAGAAGGCAGGGACCACAGCTGGGAGACGCGACCCAGCCCTGCCGTCCCGTGTGCCGGGACTCGCGTGCCATAGGAATGTGGGGTGGGGAGGCCAAGGCAAGTGAGTTGCCAGGGAGCGTTGCTGTGCTCTGTGGAGACCCCCACCCCGGGAGGCTCTGTGCTGGGATCGGGCAGGTCAGGGCACTGGTGTTGGAGACCAGAGGCCATGGGATCATGGGGAAGAGAGAGGGAGACAAGGCCCAGGCTTGGGGGACATTGGTGAGGGCCGAGATGGTTGAACCAGGGTCAGAAGTGGGGCAGCGTGTCCATGGGGGCCAGAGGTGGCCAGGAGTGGACGAGCTGCCGGGGAAGGACTGATGGTTTTGGAGGCCCCCTGCATGAAGGAGAGCGGGTAGGCGGGAGTGTGACAGGCAGGGGCCGACCTGGAGGCCAGGCTGAGGGCTGTGACCAGCCGGGGTGGTGCATGCGGTGGTGGGGACAGGCCTGGGCAGTCCAGGCCGGAGCTCCGCTGACAAAGGCCTGGCCCCGGGACTGAGGAGGGCGACGACTGGCTGTGAGGAAAACAAGTTGGTGTCCCTGTAGGACTGGCCGAGTCCTTCTGGGGAACCAGGCCTCTCTTTCTGTCAGAAGGTCCAGGCCTTGGCTTTCAGGACTGGCGAGCAGTTCATAGACCTTCCCCTTGAAAATGAGGCCATTCTGGAGAGCACGACCTGAGAGGTGCAGCTGCTGGCTCTCCTCAACCTCCTGCTTCCAGCTGGCCGTAGAGAACATTCTGGAAGGATGCTGCCTGCCTGCCAAGTAACCTTTGTTTTCTTTGTTTTCCTCCACAGGAAGCGAGGGATAGAAGTCGTGCAGGTGAGTACATACCTTGCCTTCACCACCTTTCAGGTCCGGGGCCTTTCAGCACCACCGTCCCCTTCTTCCTGGGGTCTGGGCGCCTGGCCGCTCTTCATGTAATTCTTGTCTTTAATGACTTCCCTGTGGAATCTCCATGGTTTCCTCCCAGGCAGAGCACAGGGTGGGGCTGGCGATCTCTCAGGTTTGTGGAGTGGCTATGGCCTTGTCCGTGGAAGGAGCTGGCTGGGCGAGAGACAGAGCTGTGGGGGGTGGGGGGGGAGGAGGGAGGGGATAGGGTGGCATAGACATCCAGCCAGATGTCCATGGTCCTGATGCCTCCACTGTTCGTTGAGCCCCTGCCTTGGTTGTTCAGCCCCCTGGGGATGAGTCCTCTTCTGTGTCAGACCTTCCTGTGAGTGGTATCATCTCCAAGACCACCCCTGTTTCCTCTGCCCCAAGTCAGGGTGTGCACCTTCCGCCCGACACCCTTTTTTGATGTCAGGCCACATCTTACCTTCCCTGTGGGTCCCTGGCTCCCAGATGGACTGAGTCAGTGGGGGCTCCAACCCCCGTGTTGCGTCACTCAGGCTTGGACTTGCGTCGGGTGCTCGTTGGCTAGAGAAGTAAGGAAGGCCCGAGAGAAGCTCTTCCAGGGCCTGGGGCTGGCCCTGTGGCCCTGAAATAAATGTGCTGGCCTGACAGCACCCGTGCGGACGGTTGGCCAAGTGGGACGCGCTGGCTCTCTAGCAGCCTTGGTGACCGGCTGTCTGGCCTTGCTCTTCTGCAGCTTGTGGGTAGAACTGGTCACCTGGAGGCTGAGGCTTGTTTTGGGGGAGGAGGTAGTTCCTGGAAGCCACATCATCAGCTCCAGCGTTTTCATCCAGGCTCCTCTGGTCTCTGCAAAGGCGTATGATCCACCCTGAGCTTTTCAGTGGCCATTAATTTCTCCACACCTTGAAAGGGGAAGTCAGAATGTCGACCTGGCTGAGAAGTTGGCCTTCAGGGCCATTTCTGATTGATTGGCAGTGGTTGTCTGGAGGCGTCGAAATCTGCAACTGTCCAAGGGCAGGGGTCGGTTGCTAACGCCTGCCCTGGGCAGGGGGCTGTGGGTGTACGTTTGTCACTCAGGGGCTGAGCGTCTCAGGCCGTTCCCTGCTCCAGGACTCTGGCTCGTTTTTGTCTCTCAGTCCTTTCCAGTGCTTACCTTGGAGTCCTTGGGTCCTTTGCAGATGTGCTGAACCCACCACCAAGGCCTGGGCCCGTGGTGGGAGCCTGGTATTCGAAGGACCAAGTGCCTCCTTGAGGTTCGCTCCAGCCTCGTGTCGGGGTCCACCAGGAAATTTCTGTTGGGAGCCGTTTTCGGGGGTATTGACTGGTTTCGAAAAGGCTTTATTTATTTATTTTTAGGGAGAGGGGAAGGGAGGGAGAAAGGGAGGGAGAGGAACATTGACGTGTGAGAGAAAACATTCATCAGTTGCCTCTCGCATGTGCCCCAACCGGATACCTGGCCCGCAGCCCAGACTTGCGTCCCGACTCGGAGTCTAACTGGACCCTTGGCTTTGCAGGGACGATGCCCAACCAAGCCATACGGTCAGGGCTTGAGGAGGTTACTTTCCACCGAACACTGCTAAAAAGGGGAAGAAATGCGCCCTTCCCCCAGTACCTGATTCCTGCTCATGAAAGATCCAGCCATGGGAGGGGTGGGAGCCTTGGCACTTCAGGGTATGAGGGACAACCCCGGGGGTCAGCGTATTTGATTTGCACTTACACGGCTTCCCCAGGGAGATTTGGGCTAAAGCCTTTAATCCACTTAGTCTGCGGGTGGAACTGGAGACTGGAGCTATTGTTTTAGAATGTACCCGGCAGAAAGTCACGAAATCTCCCTTGCTGTATGTGCTGTTCATTTTGGTGATGCCTTGGGGGAGGAAGTGGTGGCAGGGGACCACAGTGGAGCCAAATGGATGCCTTCCACACTGGCATCTAAAAATAAACCCCCCCGTGACGCCCTTGTATTCACTCTTGCTGGCATCCCCGAGTATTTGGAGACTTGAAATTTCAAGACAGAGAGAAAGGCTCTTTGCAAAAATTGGAAGTGAATCCACTCAGCTACTTGTTCAAAATCAGCCAGGCTTCTGCGCGTCCCATCCCCAGGCTGGTGGGCCGCCAGATGCTGGGGCTGGGTAAGCATTGAGCCCGTCACTAGGCATCAGTGATAGAAGGGGAAATATGCATGCCACCTGCCAGCACCCATTAGTTCCTGTGTCAGGTGCCCTGATGGGATTCTCCCATTTTGTGCAGCCCCCTAGTGATGTGGGTGGTGTTTTCACGTCTGTTCTAAGAGATGAGGAGACAGGCTCAGATGCCGTGACTTCTCTTGAGGAGACCAGCTGGTAAGTGGTTAGCGTTGGGATTTGCATGCGGGTCCGTTTGTCTCCAAAGCCTGCGGGGTAATAGGCAGCCACTTTCACTACCTGCCGACAGGCCAGTTAGAGCCTGGGGTCGGCTGCTATTCGCAAAAGGGCGTTGGGGCCATGGTCAAGAATGAACTGAAACACCTGTTAGATCTGTGGTATTTGTCCTGTCGTGGGAGTTATTTCTCCTCCTGCTATTTGTTAAATGGCAGTAATGACAGCGTGAGTGTCTCACGTTTATTGGGCGCTTCAGGGTGCCAGGCATCGATGGCATTTACGTCAAAGAAGCACGTGCGTGTGTGGCGGTCCGAGGTGGCGGCAGGAGCACACTGAAGGAATCTGTGGTGCGGCTCCTCGGCCGCCTCGCGCTCGTTCCCACAGCTGACCTGCTGGGGAGGGAGCTGTCAGCTGTCCTTCCCAGCCTCCCGTTTCGCATCGGCCCCCCGCCCGTGTCCGCAGAGCCCTGCGTGGTGAGGAGCAAGAGGCCTGGGTCCGTGGTTCTGGCTGTGTGAGCTCAGGCCAGATGTCTACCCGCTCAGCACCTCAGTGTCCCCTTCTGTGAAACGGGGATAATAATGGTGCCGGGCCCTTGGGTTGTCGTTGGGACTAACAGAGTTAATTTGGGCAAAATAGTAGATACGGTGCCCGGCACATGGGAAGGGGCGGGTCTGTCAGAGAAGTGTGCACAGCTGTTACCAGGAGTGAATCTGGTGTGTGACACGGGGCACCAAGCCTCTGGGTGTCACGCAGCTGGTTATTGTGATGGATTTCACTCAAGTGAGGGTCCTCCAGCTCTTTGCTTACAATGACATCGAAAGAGGACTTGATTGAGTTGTCAGCTGATGGGATATTAACAGTGATTTTTGATAATAAATTACTGTAATTCTTGGCATACGACTCTGAAGGAATTCAAAAAATGTGCTGTGGTAAATCTGTATTTCGTCCTATCTCTTTATTTGAATGAGCGGTCTCGGCACTTACAGCTATAAAGATTGAAAAATAGAGATAGAATTGATTATAAACTCAGTCTTATTCTAACAATAGGTAATGTCCTTCTGTGGAAGCATGAAGCAGTTAAAAAATTTTCCATTCATTTCTTCTAAGGTGTATTTCTAACAGTGTTTACTTTTTTGTGCTTATTACTTATACAAATTTGTAATTTATTTCTGTCATATCGATCAGTTACACACTATTAGTAATGGTGATAATAAGTCGGTCTAGAAGAAAACTTTTGACAGAGTTTTACACATGAAATTAAAAAAATTAAAACATTTACATACTTTATTATTACTATTGCCCAGTAGTATAGCGGATTACTCAATAAAGGCCTTCAGACGTAAAACACGCTGATGTGGATGTGGGTTGGAGACCGGAGGTGGCAGAAGGAGCAGGGCTAACTCTCCAGGTGTTTTTAAGAAGCATCCGATTCTGTAATCTTAAGATGGATGATGGTTGATCTCAAATTGCTATTATATTTAGATTCCATTGGATCCATTTAAAAGAGAAATAGTAACAGTTTTATTTTGAAATGTTAATATTTACAGTATGTTGGAAATTACATCCTCTCCAAGTATTTAAACTTATGATGAGAAAATTTAGATGTCGACTTGAAAATGTGCAAATAGAAACAGAGCTTTAAACATTTATTTTGGGAGTGTAGTTTGAAGGCCATTACCCTGTTTACTTCTCCAAATCAGGCTCCGAGGCAGGCACCGCCCCAGAGAGGGCTAGCGCCCAGTGCTGAGGCCATTAGGAGAGGCCCCGTGGGGCTGGGACACTCGGGCTCTGGGGCCTGTGTGTCTGCTGAGACTCAGAAGGGCCTCAGTAGTGGCCTGTCTGCCGGCCGGCTGGCCTCCCTGCCTGGGTCTGTTAGGTCAAGCGGTGCTTGATAGTAAGGAGCGTGGGCCACACTTTGCTCCCATGCCTGAGACGGCCCGGGTGGGGCCGAGGCCAGCAGGGCCAGGAGCAGCGGGAGTGCTGGGGCTCAGATGGGGCACAGGACAGAGTGGACAAGGGCTGTGGGACAAGATGTCCCTCACCACGTGTCCTGAGAGGCTGCCTGTCATGACGATGATGGTGTAGGTACCTGTCCTGAAGGTGATGGTTTCAGGCACCTGTCTTGCTGGTGATGGTCTGTCTGCAGGTACTCTTCCTCGATTCCCTCCTCTGTACTACTGTAATGAGGATGCTCACTCCATCATTTCAGATGTTAATAGTTGGCCTCACTCAGCCTTCGGGGTGCAGGCCCCTCCTCGCAGGCAGGTGTGGATTGGACAGACTGGGCCCTCCCTGCATCAGTGCTCAGCAGTCTTCCCTGGGCACCTGCTATGTACGTGGCTGCAGGTGCCCGGGATTCTCAAGGGTCAAGGCCAGGTCCCTTCAGCTCTGGAGTCTGCAGTCAGCAGTCAGAGGCCAAGGTGGATGGGGATCACTGCCATAGGCTCAGCGGAGGGTTGTGGCCCAGGCCGAGAAGTGAGGAAGGCTTCCTGGAGGAGGCAGGGAGAGCCTGGCCAGTGGCGACGAGCCTCGTCCACCCTGTAGAACCTGGTGGAGAGGCAGGTCCAAGCCCACAGCCCGGGCCAGGGCCTGGCCTGCTCTCTGGGTTTTTGTGCACCTCCTGCCCTGGAAACAGCTAGTTGCTAAAACGACCAGCTCTGAGCACGGCACAGCCATCACTGCCCCTCCACCCAGTGAGCCCTTGTTACAAGAAGGAAACGCTCTTTGGCCACTCGGCTCATCTGTGGCCTAGCGGGGCAGGGTGGTGGGTCTGGGGCTCTTGAGGGCTGGCCGGAGGCCTGCATCAGCTTCTCAAGATGGGTCATCTAGGAGTGTTTTCCACTCTAACCTGGTTGCGGGGGGAAGGCTTGCGAGGAGAGCCTGTGAGGTTTCCTTATCTCTGGTCTCCATCGCCCCTTTCTAGAACAGCCCTGCATTTGGTGGACGAAGACCCTGAAAGAACAAAGAATGCACTGCCCTGCCCGCCCCCATGCCCTGCCCCAGCATGCTCTTCGGGCTGTCTTTCCCCAGGTGTTTTCAAAGAGTAGGGGAGAGGTGACTCTTAGAGTATGAGGGGTTGGCGGTTTATTTTAAAATGCAAATGAGCAAGCTGTAAGTGTGAGAGGTACTGTCACTGATTATAGATTCGCTGTCTTCCTCCCACATTCCTTGAGAATTCAAACCCAGTCTTTGGAGCAGCTGCTGCTTCCTAGGCGGATAGGAAGCCCATTTCCCCAGCCTGCCAGAGTGCCCAGTGGATGTGGGCCTTTTTTGGTGTCTCTCCAGAGCATACTGTTCAGGGATGGGAGGTGGGCAATGGATGATCGAGCAGGAGAGGGAAACCCTGAGAAAGAGACAGAGACACCGAGAGCAGGACTGGGTGCCTGGCATCTGGAGTCGGAGAGACCGGGATGACTGCCCACGGCTCATGGGCACGCCCAGAGGGCTGGGGGGCGTGTCTGTGCTGTGGTGGGGGCCAGCGAGGACGTGGGGGCCAGCACTTAAAGGGGGGAGTGGGCCAAGGGTGGGGAAGGCCTTATAGGGAAATTAACGCCTCTTGCTAGGGAATAAATTGGGTGCAGTTGTGGGTGGGGAGGTGAGGTACATGGTCTGACACAAATAATGCCCCTTTTTACTACAAAATCTTTTATTACAAAATCATAAGCATGTAAATCTGTAACATAACAGTATCACACTCAAGCATACCATATGACATTTTAGGTGACATGTTTAAATTAAAACTATAAATCGTTACACCCGTATCATTACCCTGCGAACCGCACTCAACCAGATGTTACTTCTGCCGGACCGTGCATTTGGATGTCATCTCAGGCAGGGAGCACCATGTGAACAAGGACCCAGAGGCTGGGCACGGGGGGCATCTGTCGACTTGGAATGGTTTGGAAGCTCTGTGGCCTTGGCCATTAGGGAGTTAGCCAGCAGCCAGGCCAGAGTGGGTGGCGGGGCTGGACCACGAGAGTGCCCAGTGAGTTGTTCATGGGCCCCTGGGTCAGGGGGCATTGAGGGGCTTCTGTGGGGGAGAGGTGCCTGCTCCAGTTAGATGCCGTGACACCGTGGGGCAAGGTCCTGTGGGAGATCACAGAGGAGGTGACGGGACAAGGCTGGAGTGGGGGTCGAGGAGCTGGGTTTTCTGGTGGGAGTCTGGGGCCACAGCCAGTGGGGGTGATGGGGTCTGGCAGGAATTCATGTAGTAGTGGAGGACCGAGAAGGCAGGTGGCGGGGGGTGGTGCCTGGGTGGATGCGGGGGTGAGAGAGAGTGAGGGGTCCGTTCCTGGACTTGGGGGGCAGGAGGAGGACGGAGGCAGGAGAAAGCTGGTTCAGGTCGGTGTGTTGAGTGCAAGCCTGGCAACTTCAGGAGCTGCCTTCATCCTTTGGGGCCAGAGGGAGAGTCACGTGGCTGCCAAGTGTGCTTCTCTCCAAGGATTATAGAGGCTGAATTCTCCGTTAAGCTTAAACAAAGGAATTTGTTACTTAGGTGATACTTCACGTGGTTCCAAAGTTGTTTTGTAAGTTATGCAGTTAAAGGGGTGGTGATTATCCCCAGCCGGCTTCCCTCTGCCGCCCCCACGCCCTCCAGGGTGCCCCGCTGACCGGCCTCAGTGTCCTCACTGGATTTTATTTCCAGGTAATTGAAGTCCAGGTAGAGTTGGGCACCTGTGAACTTGTCTTCCTTCCATCTGCTCCCTCTACCAGCTGCTCTGGAGCCAGGAAGCAGGGGCTTTGGGGATATTAGTGGCTTTGGTGTTTATGGGGGGCCAGGCACCCTTGCCACTGAAAGAGCCCGTGGCAACCAGTTGCCCACCTCCTCAGGGGCACCCAGGCGTGACTCTGATCCTGACCCCTGACAGCAGACCCAGCACCTCCGGGAGGGCGACCGGAGGATGGGGGTGCTGGCTGCGCACACAGCTTCCCCGTGTGGTTATTTGGGGCCGTTAGCGAGGTCTGGGCTACTGACTGTGTGTGATTTCACTTTCCATCTTTAAAACGGGATGACACTCACCACACAGGACCTTAGACACCTCCTGGAACCTTAAGGAACACGTTTATTTTTCCTCATCTTTTGTTATGAACAGTATGGGTTATGAGCGGGGGCTGGGGGGGCAGGATGGGCACCGCTGTGCCTGCACCTGCGCTCCTGAGAAAAATTATTGCCTGTGTAAAGACTGTGGCCCCCTTCCCCCATAGTGCCACTGTGCGGTTTCTGTCGTGGATTTTAGGTTAGTTTCCTTTTTAAAAGATAGATTTTATTTTGTTTAAAATATGAGACGAATTTTTTTAAAAGACATTGAAAATTATTTTTAATCCTCAATTTACTTAGGATACACACTTAACAAATAGAGTTAGAGAAATTTATGTATGAGTGTGGCCATCCCAGTATTTTTTATAATAACATATGCGGCAGCAGGAGGAGTTGTATGCATTAGAGTCTGTTCATTGAAATGTTTATAGCAGCCATTGACGGAGATCACATTTTGGGGGACAAACATGGGAACGTGCCCACGAGATGACGTTAAGTGCTGTCAACGTCACCGAACAGTGCTGTCAGCTTTATTTTTACTCCCGAGCCTTTGAGGCTGCCTGTTGCAAAGAGACACGGCCTCTGGCGTCAGTGCTGTTGGGAGCGCTTTAGGGGCCTGCGATGCCCTGTCCTGGGAGTTCTTTCCCTGCCATTGACTGGCTGAGTCTCCTTGAGCAAACCCTTAAAACACAAAAAGCACCCCTGCCAGGGAAGCTGGGTACCTGACCCTGGGTGAGTTCGGTCCCACACGGATTCAGGACCCCATCTCCCCGATGTCAGTGGCCTCTTCGGAGTGTAGCCGCTAAGCTCTTCACGTAAATGCCAAGGGGATGGGAGGAGGAACATGGGCCGACAGGAGGAGGTGGAAAGGGCCAGAGGCAAAGCTTCGACTTTGCGAGCAGCCGCCTCCTCTGAGGTTGCGCTGGGCGAAGCAGTCCAGAGTGACCTGCCGGCGTCAGCACTGCCAGCGCCCCCGGCCACGTGCTGGTCAGAGTGCCAGCCCACAGGCACCGGATCCAGGCCCCCAGTTAAACTGGTTGCCCATTACAGTAGCAGAGGCTCTGGTGCAGAGAGTGGATGCTCGTTTGAGTTGGGGGCTCGTCCTGGGGCCTGCTCAGGCCCGGGGGCGGAGACGCTGCGTGAGATGGCAAATGGATGGGAAGGCCCTGGGCCATATTCCGGGCCCAACTGGGCGCACAACTGGCGCTACGGAATGCAGGGCGGGGACAGGCATTGCCTTCAGCTCAGTCTCGCAGACCCTGGAGCCCCCTTGACTTTTGGGTTGGCTGAGAAGCTGGCATCTCCCTCTCCAGCCCCCTCCCCATTGTCATGTTTTTATGTGTGCCGTTAGACCTGCTTAGATGTCACGTTGCCTGACACCTTCCCTGCTGCCCCAGCAAACCCCTCCCCCTAGGCTGGGACTACCTGTTGACTGTCCTCCTGCACCAGAACCTCCTTCTCTGAGGAGTGCAGGACCTGGCCCTGGTGTGTGCTCTAGGCGAGTGCTGGGTGAGTGCACTAAGCACTGAGCTGTTCCACGCAGGACAGGCCAAGGCCCAGGGGGCCTCTGTGTGTTAAAAGCCTCTTTTAGCCTTTCCTCGTTAACTGATATGTGCTTCTTGTTGAAATCTTGGGGAATCAAGACAGGCCTAAAAAACAAAAACCCGGAGATAATCATTAAAACAATTATTGTGGTATATTTTTCTCAATTTTTTTCCCATAAACTCACCAAAAGTAGGCCATTTGTTATATATTATATGAATCCAAGCTGGGCTTTTCTGTGTCCGCGGTTCTGCAACCTGCGTTTAGGGGATGGGTGGTCATTTACTTGTGCTATTTTATCACCTCCGAAATGGTCATGTTTCCGCTGCGCATGCGTCCCAGTGTCTGGCACCGTATCTCTGCTCCGGCACCTCAAGTTTGGGGCAGTTTCTAGTTTGCTGCTTCAAACAGTGCTGCCCTGGGTGACTCTGGACATCAGTGTTTGTTCAGTCTCCGCTCTGTCTCTGGATCGACCTCTGGAGGCAACGTTGCTGAGTCTGAGGCGTCAGGGTCTCTCGGTGTGATGGTGCCGTGGCTTGTAGGCCGTCTCTTTTTCCCACTCGCTGTTGCCTACACGGGGGTGTCCTAGGCCAGTGACTTGGTGGCTGCTTATTGCAGTGTCCCCATACCTGGTCCTGTGCTAGACTCGGGCGGCTGGGATGTCCAAGCAAAGTTGGCAGCCGCCGATGCCTCCGTATGGGTGATTGTGTGGCCATCACTCCCCCAAGTTGGCTCACAGTTATTGGGTTGGTCAAAAAGTTCATTTGGCTTTTTCCATGAAATAAAAGACACAGTTTTCATTTTCACCAATATCTTTATTGATTTGGATATTTCAAATATATTGGTTATCTCCCACTGTTGGCTTCCAGTGGGTAGAGGCCAGGGGTGCTGCTAAAAATCTTCTAGTGCCTAAGACAGCCCCACAGCAAAGAAATATTTGGCCAAAATGTCAATAGTACCAAGAAACTTCACAATCCACTTTGGCTGTGTTCGATCAGTCACAGCACCTTCTCCATACACTGCACAAATCTTGTTTTGCATTTTATTTGCATTTTACCTTTCTTGAAATCATAAAGCATAATATGCTGAAAATGTTACGTGTCTTCTTCCATTTTCAATATTAAAATGGCTGCACTGCCCTGGCTGGTATAGCTCAGTGGATTGAGTGCCAGCCTGTGAACCGAAAGGTTGCTGGTTCAGTTCTCAGTCAGGGCACATGCCTGGGTTGTGGGCCAGGACCCCAGCTGGGGGCGTGCGAGAGGCAATCGATCCATCTGTCTCGCACATCGATGTTTCTCTCCCTCTCTTTCTCCCTCCTTTCCCCTCTCTCTAAAAATAAATAAATAAAATATTTAAAAAATAAAGTGAAATGGCTGCACAAAAATTAACCAATTTTGATAATTTTTTTTTAATGCATGCTGATGTGACAGCTGTCACAATACAACCTAACAAAATTGTTTTGAATGAAGTTCAAGATAACTAAGCGCTACTGGAGCCATTGTACCGAAAAAATCAAACGAACTTTTTGGCCAAGCATATAATGGCTGATGTTGATTGAGCACTTGCTTTGCGCCAGCCAAGGTCATAGGATTTACATGTATTAATTCGTTTATTCCTTACAGCAGCCCTGTGAGGCATGCAATGTTGCCATCCCTGTATTATGAACAAGGAAACCAAAACGAAGAAAGGTCGGGTAGCTTACCCCAAGTTGCACGACTACTGAGAGGAGGAGCTGGGGTTGGAATTGAGGGACTTGGTTCCAGAAAGCTTATTTTCTGTGGTTATTTTTACTTTGTGTTACTGAAAAAAATCACAGGACACACCAAGCTAGAGCACGTAGGTTGGTGAGTCCCTGAGTGCCCATCGCTCAGCGTGATGTACGTCAGCACACGGCCGCGGCCGTTTCGTGGGGGCCCTGTTCCCCACTGACCGCTTCCAGGCAGGTCTCCGTCGTGTCATCTCATCTGCACGTCTACGTGTTTCAGTATGTATCTCTGCCCAGCAAGGGCTAATCTTCGTTCTTAACTTCTAAGTGGGCCATTTGCTGGGTGGGTTGGGCACTACCAGAGACTGGGACCGGCCTTCTGGATCTGGTCCTGCATGTGGGAGTTTCTAGCCTCTGGGAGGTGAGTGAAGGACACCGCTGGGTCAGGGGCCATGTCCTAGAGGCTCTGGCTGTCATCCTGTCAGCCTCTGGGTCTTGGGGTGGCTGTTAGAAAGCCAAGGCATGTGTGAATTGCCTGGGTCCTGAGGAATTGTTCATACTGGAGCCCCTAGGGGAGTGGTCAGCGTAACCGTGTTGGGGAGGTGGTCAGAGGGGTGCAAGTTGAGCCCTGCTGTGTTTGGGGATTTCTCTAAGCACCCCCGTGTGTCAGCTAATTTATGCCCCAGCACAGTCCAGGAGGGTACTATTATCAGCACTCTTACTAGCTCTGTTTAGCAGGCAGGTGTTTGTTAACGCCACCTTACAGATGAGGAGACTGGGTCAGAAGGGACTCTCCCCAGCCCCCCACTAGCAGCAGGGGGTGGAGCGAGCTGGCTCCAGAGCCCCTTTTGACCTCCACACCCACTGCTGATTTTGCATCATTTCTGAAACCAGTGCTTCCTGCAGTTCCTGTGCTGGGGTGTCTTGATATGTGTCCTGAACTGGGCCCGTCTGCTGCCCAGCTGCTAGAGTGGTCTTTCTCGGACAAGCCTCCTCTTGTCACAGCTTGGCCGCAGCATCCAGGGTGCAGGGTGAAGACCCTCTCCTTGGAGGAGGCCCATGAAAACCTTGACTGGTGGCTCCAGATCTGGAGCACCCAGCCTGGGTCACACCCTCAAGTGCACCCTCAAAGCTCCTTGTGGAGAGCCCCAGCCTGCCCTTCCACACAGCCTGTCCCGGCAGCCGTCACACCCCTCTGCCTGTTCCATCGGGATGCCCATCGACCTGTCTGACTCAAAGCCTGGACCTCCTGTCCTAGAGACCACCCCCTGCGCCCCCTTGTCTGGGCCCCAACCTTGTGTGCACTGAAGCTGCCAGTTCACGGTGTAGTTACATACTATGGCAGCTTTCCCCTGTCCCCAACCCCTTAGGGACACGGACCACACCTCGTTCTTCTGGCGGCTGTGCCCGCTTTGTGTGCATTCTGGCTTATTGATAGATCTTACCAAGAAATCTTTGGAAATAAGGAGAAAATAATGAAGCATTACAGACATACATGAATTGGAAAAGTCCCCAAACATCTCATTCCTCCGAAGTAGCCACCACTGAGTTCTCCATTTTTTCTCTTGTCTGTGCGTCTCCACCCTGCCCCACCCCCGTTCTCTAACACCTATTTCAGAACCTTTTAATACTTTTGAAATCGAAATGTGAAAATTTAATGTGATAGTTCTGACCGGTGGTGCCTTTGAACCTAGGAAACAGAGTAATATATTTGACTATTACGGAAAGTTCTTAATCTGCTCTTGATAGTGTGTGAAGGTAGGGGCTGGGTGAGGGATCTTGGCAGTTTTTTTTCAGCAATAGGCTGATATAGTGTGTATATATTGTGTAGCTCCATTTTGAAAGCTCAGAGAGTATACATGAACTGGAGAGCTTTCCTTATTCTTATGAAGTGCTAATTTGTTAGATAATTTGCTATTGTAACTATTCTCAGAAGAGATAAATGAGTTGCTTTCATTAACTTTATAGTCTAGACATGTTACTGGCTTTTAGGGTTCTGTATGCTTTTTAATACTTTCCCTGAAGGAAAGCTTAGTAAAATAGAAGTACCAAGGCTGAGCCACAGAGGAGGATGTAAAACTAACTGACAGGGCTGCTGCTGCGAGGGAACACTGGGGTACTTCTGAGCTTCCTGGTAGCCTGTGCGTAAGGGGAAATGAGATTGGCTACCACAGAGGAGAACTCTTAAGTTCTCAGGAAGGGGAGTGAAAATACAGAGAGGATTGAACCTTCTTGCCAAAAATGTTGAAAAACCTTGTCAGTGTCACAAATAGGAAATCTTTGTCTTAACCTGGATGAAAAGGGAGAATTATAAGAAGCAGAAGTCTGGCGGCCATGAGTCTCTCATGCAAGGACTTTGTACTTCATAGGGGCCGCTCCTGGACCCCCACCCCACTCAGTCCCTTCTGCCTGGCCAGCTCCTGTTGTCCAACACCCTGTGCACCTGTAGCTTTACTCCGGAGCCATCAGGACTTGCATTCAGCTGCCAGTAGCCTAAATAAAATAGTACACGTCCGTCCGTCTGTGTCAAAGAAGCCAGTGCAGGCAGCCGCGGGCCAGTGCAGGGGCTCTATGGTGTTCGCAGCGCCTCTCTCCGTGCTTGTGCCACACGCGGCGGCCGGGCTCAAGGCCGCCTCCTTGCCGAGGTGGCTGCTGCGGCTTCGGCCGTTGTGCTTACGTTCTAGGCAGGAGGAAGGCAGTACGTGGGTAGGGCAGCCCCACGCCCGTTCTCGTTAGGTGGTCTCCCTAGATGTCCCAGCGTGCACAAGCTGGCAAGTGTGGTCTCTTTGCTGGACACACCGTCACCTCACATGAACCTGGGGCTCCGTTAAGAGGAGGATGGGGAATGGGTGCTGGCCTACAGCCAGCCATGTCCAACACACTTGTGCTGCGGACTTAGATTTGGACAAGTTACATGAGTCTAAATGGGGTGCCGTGTAGTCGAATGACTGGGTAGGCAGGTGAGCCAAAGTGAAAGGATCCATCTCTTGGCTGATTGGTTGTCGCAAGTGAAGAGAAAGTCAAGAAGCCAGAACTATCTGCAGGACAAATTCCATCTGACTGGTTTGCTTAGAGCAGGGCTGATAGGGCTGCTTTTCCTGCTGTGGTGCTGCGAGGCCCCAGCTCAGGTGTCCTCGGGTGTCCCCTCCTGAACTGGGCACCCTAAGGCAGTGCCCGCTGGGATTGGAGCAGAGTTGACCTGGCTGGGTGCGTTTGAGGCCACAGGCTGATTGACATCCTCCCGCCTTCTGGGTCTCCCTGGCTCCAGCCAGGACTGGGTCAAGGCATCATCTCTGAGAAGTGCTAACCCCTGACCCTGGCCACCAAAGGCTCTCCGCTCCCCCCACACCCGGCGTGCTAGCTCACCATTGGCTGGGGGAGGCCCCGCGGGTCCTGTGCACAGCTGAGATTTCATGGCTTTTCCGGAAGTTTGCAAACCCAGAGCTGTGACTTGGCTCCGTCTCTCTCCCCATTTAGCCACCCTAACCTTGAGAATCTGCCTGCCCCCCCGAGCCCCCATAGCCACTGTGGCCCCCATCTTTCTCCGAGCTCTCTGATGTCCCATACGAGTGGCAGGCAGGGCAGCCTCGCAGGGACCCAGTGGCTCCCCTTCCACGCAGGCCTGTTTCCCAGCGCAGCTGTCAGTCTGAGTATTTCTTTTCGAGTTTTCTCTGGTGGCCTCGGAGCACGCCCTATAAGGAGATCCTGGCTTGCACCGTGCCCGGGAACTCGGCGGAGGGGCAGGCCTCAGTCATAACTTCCGCAAAAGCTGCTTGGGAGCTGCTCAGTGGTCCGATGGGAGTGGGGTGGGGGCAAGGGTGGGGGGCTTTGGTCGGGTGTCCTGGGGGAACCTTCGGGGCTCCTGGGTTCTCAAGAATACTGCCTGGGCAGTAGTCACCTAGTAAGGTCGCGTCAGAGCTCCGGAATGCCTGCGTGACGGCTCAGAATGCTGTGGCGCCTGGGCTGGGCATCTGTGAACCCGCCCAGGTAACTCTGTGCCTTGCCTGCACCACCCCTCCCCCCGCCCCCGTCAACTGGGGTCACTGAGGTTCACACAGGCAGGTGTCTTTGCCCTGTGCCGCCCTGCCAGCAAGCTGCAAAGTGGGCAGTGGCCAAGCCAGTGCCTTCTCCTCTCCGGAGTCTGCCTTCCCGGACGGTGCCTGGTCACCCGGCCCGTTTGTGGCCGTGCAACCCTGGGCACTAGGCAGAACCTTTCCGAGGCTCCTCTAGCAGGAAGGGACGGGACTGGCGACTGAGGTGAGGCAAGAACAGGAGCAAAGGCCTCCCTGGGGGCAGAGTGTGGGTGGTAAGGCTCCCCCAGCAGCTCCTGAGGTCACTCGAGTAGCCTTGGGAAGCCCACCCCTTTGTCTGATTTGGCAGAAATTTGACCTCTGAACCTCTCCTATCCCTGATGGGTAGGGCCCTTGGCCCCTGGGCAGGAGGGGTGGGTTTCCTGGCATGGAGCAGCCCTCGGCTAACACCCTTCTCCCTGCCTGGGCAGTACTTTTGCTGCAGGCCTTGCCAAGTGGATATAAGTTATCTGCAGTGTTTTGACAGGATCATCAAAAGCCTGGATGGGAAAAGGATGCCTTTGGGACTGAGCTAATGGCCTAGGCTGGGGGCAGGGGAACCTGGCACGGGAGAAAGGGGACCCAGCAGCAGGTGGGGCTGGGGGCACATTCATTGAACTTTATAAAGGGAGGCCCAGCCCGCCCCTAAGCACAGGGATTGATAAGATTGTGTGCTGACTGAATATTCCAGGGTGACTGTTTCCAGCTCTCACTTCATTAGAAACACGGGCATCCCCAGGTCAGCTCTGGGCCTCTCCTTACTTTGTCGTTCAAGGCCTTAGTGCCCTCATTTGTCTGATGGTGACAGTGACCCATGATGGGGTGAAGATGAAAATCCCTGAGGTGTGACAGCAGCCGGGCCTTGACCTTGACCATGAGCCAGTCTGTTCCGGTGTAGCCCAAGGACCCTCCAGTGGGGCCATTAGGACTGTTCGCAGCTGCAGACAACATGGAGCTGCCGAGGGACCAGGGCCGCTGGCCAGAGCTCGCCCTGGGCCTGTGCGGTCCCTGGACCCTCCTACAGAGGTTTGAAGATGTCTTTCCAGAAGGTGCAGAAGAGCCTCCTGTGCCACTGGTGTTTATCCGCAGCCCAGAGAGAATCAGCAGGCACATGTCACCATGTCCTTTGAGTTTTTCTCTGTGCGTAGAAATAGAACATGCATTTATGGATTTGAAAACAAAATTGCTATCCTTTTGTAATCTGCCCCCCACAAACACACTTAGCGCATTGGCTGTGTTTTCCCTTTTGCAAAACGTTCTGCTTGGACTTGCTTTCTTAATGGCTGTGCTATGTTCCCTCCGCAACCCAGGTTAATTAGTTCTCTCAGATGATGTCGGCGACAGCTCTGTTTGTCACTGTTAGAAGTAGTGTTGTGAGGAATCGCCGGCCCCGCTCTCACTGGGGCAAGCCCGTGGTTATCTTGTTGAGCTATGTAAATACTAAGGCATATTTACTATTCTTGCAGTTTATAAAAGTAATATGTGCTGCTTTGGGGAAAAACCCCAAACATTACAGGGAATCGTGGAAAGGGACCGGTGCTTTGGAGTTCTGCCTTCTGGTCTTTGAGTGCGTCCAGGTACATGGGCGGCAGCTGTTTTTCCCTCGTGTGTCCCGCCTCCCCTCCTTTCTGACTCGGGCCCCAGAGCCCCTCTCTCTGCCATTTGCGGCTGGGCGGCGGGGCCCGGCTGCGGCCCTGCCCACGGGTGGTTTGCCCTGCGTGAGAGCCTGACCCAGAGGAAGGGACAGGAAGTGTGGATGGTTGGCCCCCAGGTGCTCCTCAGTGCTGCTTCTTCCCTGCACCACCGGGCTGCGGGCCGCCTGCCGGGCCGGTCCATCTGCACAGGGGGCCTTCGTGCGCCCTGCACAGGTCCCTCCTTGTGCTCGGGCGCTTCACTCCTTTTTGCGGCCTGCGAGCCAAGGGTAAATTCAGACTACCTGAGACACCCGGAGGGGCGGGGAGCTGCCACCGCTGATGCATCTCCGTCCGAGGTGGCAAGCGTCACATGGCGGCCACGGGACCAGCCTTATCCACACGAGTGTTGGTGGCCTGTTTATACGCAGGGCCAGTGATTTGCTCTCTAGGCTGCGGCCTCCTCACCTGGAGAAAGGTGGTCACGGCACCAACCTCTAAGGTCAAGAAAGCCACTGAGATAGAGCATCAAGGCACCGTCTACAAAGCCTGTCACAGAGTCTGCGTTCATTGGGGTGTGAGGAGTCGCCCTGCCCTCAGGTTACCAGTTTGTACTCAGGGATCTGAGGGCCCGAAAGAGTTTTTGGTACAAGACACCAGATTTGGGGGCGGGGGAGCTGGGTGCAGCCCTCAGTCCGTCCCTGCAGTGCTCCCCCGGTGGGATGGGCCCAGCCCGGCTTTCGAGGAGAATTTCTCGTGCGGCTATGGGTCCCTGTCCCAGTGAACCCTGAGCATCTGACCAGCTCCTGTCATTGCTGAACCTGTGTCCCCATCTTTTGGCCACTTTTGCTTTTATCTTGCTAGCTCTCTGTGAGATGGGATCCTTTTGTTAGATCCCCATGTTGCTTCCTGTGGGGAAGCTGAGGCTCTACATATGCCACTTGGTTAAGCAACGTATCGAAGGGCACAGAGCAAGTACCAGCCACTGTGGCCTTTGAACCCAGACGATGAGCGTGGTTCGGGGGCTCTTTCTACTCAGTGCTAACCAGACCTCCCTGGTTTCTGGTAAAAGCCTACTGTTCCTTCCGGAGTTCACCGAGGTTGCCATGAACCCAGCCCCAATATTTTGCACAGGCCTTTGCAGCAGAGTAGGGTCACCCCCGTTGCCAAGCTCAGTCCCCTGTCCCCCATGCTGCTGCTCCCCTGTTCCAGCGCGTGGCCCTTCCAGCCCGCGGCCCTTCCAGCCCGCCCTCCCTGCGGGTGAGAAGGTCCACCCCCTGCCCGCCCGGCACAGTGCTTTTGCACCTGTCGGGCCCACTCAAGTATACTCCTGGTGTTCTGATGCTGTAGTGTTCCGTGACCTGGACCTGCCCCTCTTCCTCTCAGCCAGGGACCCGGTGGGAGGCAGGTATCCTGCCAGGTGGTGTGGATGAAGTGGCTGTAATGCGGGGACCGCTTGCAGACCTATGGCAGCGGGACCAGGTGAGAGCCAAGCTGGGCGGGGCTGTTACTGCTCCCAGGGCCAGTGGGGCAGGGGCCCGCCCTGGGGCTACTCCAAGCCCCTGTCTGGGGAGCGTTGTTGTAGAAACAGGGGGAAGGGAAATAAATATACCAGCACCCCCACTCCGTCCCGCATCTTACTGCCCTGTGATCTCATCCTGGGGCCCCCATTGGCTGAACAGAGATGGGAGCGTCGGATCCTGAGTGATTCGGTCATTCCTCAGAGGTCAGCCTCCCAGACACAGCAGGGTAGAGAAACAGCGGAGGTCAGCAGGGAGTGACCAGCACCTGTCTCCCTTCTGCTTTGCGATTCTGGACCTCAGGGCAGAGTGGCCTTGGGTTCTGTGCCCCCCAGGTGCCATCCTTGAGCAGCTGGGAGGGGTACCTATGGTTCTCTGTCCGCACGCAGACTCCAGCACGGCAGCCCAGCTCCGACTCCCCCGTCGGGCCCTCCCCGCTGCCCCGTGGCTGTCATTGCCCGGGCCCGCGTTCTGGGCGTGATTGATTCTTGGAGGGCGCTGAAATACTTGCAGGACTGGGGCCCATCAGGGGCTGGTCCCTTCCTTCTTTCCATCACTGGGTGTTCACCCAGGCTCCCGGCAGCAGGCCCTCCCCTGTCCTCTGGGGGCACAGATGACCAAGCCACTGATCACCTTGGTGCCCGTTTCAGGGAGACAGACAAACCCAGGTCCACATCAGAAGAGCTGGGGCGGGAGAGGGCTGCGCACCTGGGAGCTGGGGGCGGCTCCTGCTGGCACAACATGCCCAGGGCTAGTGACTCTCCCCCGCTGCTTATAACCACTCAGGAGACCGCTTGGGTCACTGCTCAGCTGGAAACCTGGGTCAGGGAGCCTGCACGTGAGCAGAGCATGACCGGGTGGGCACTTAGCGACGCTCCTGAGTTGTGGGACACCCGTGGGAGAAGAGGGCATTAAATCAAGGCCTCTGGCGCGGGCCGCCCCAGGCCTGGGCAGGAGCCCCCGGCCTCTGGGCCCGGCCTGGTCTCCTCTCTGTGCAGTGCGCTGATGGCCCCGATGGGATCTCTGGTGTCCCATCTCACTCTCCCTTCCTGTAAATCTCTGACTCTTCAGAAAGCAGAGCGGGGAGCCTCCCAGCGTCCTCTCCATCGCTGTCTCCTCATGACTTCGCTTTGCATCTTGAAGACAGCCCAGTGAAGTTGCCGCGCTCACACGGATCAATCAGGGGTCTGAGCCCTCCTGATCCGTTGAGTGGTGAGGGAGCGTGTTTGTGCATGACGATTTGTTGATCCTTTTGAAGGAGGCCCCTTTGATGCTTTTCTGACCAGGGCAGATTTCTAGAGAATGTAGCCCGCTCCCCACATCATACACTTCACTTGGTGCAATTTTTGTGTGTCTAGCAAATGCACACGTGGCTGCCTGCGTGTATGCACAGTGGCGCCCCGTGCTTTTGGGTCTGACTGACCTGGGTCTGCATCCTGTCTCTGACCTTGACCAGCTGCGTGACTTCTGGTGAGTCCCTGTGTTGCCGTCCAACCGCAACTCACCGTCATGACGGTGTTAACCCTACCTGCCCCAGTCTCCCAGACAGCGTTTAGGGGGACCGGGTGGGCGAATGCAGGTGCGGGTGCTCTGTAGATGGGCACGTGCCCTGTGCGGTGGCAGATGCGCACCGTGCCCCAGCAGCGCCAGCCTTGGAGCCTCAGGAAGCATTCCTGGCAAGCCCCGCTTTTGTAACCGCGCAGCATCACGCTGAAAAAATGCTCGCATATGGTTTATTTAACTTTAAGTGGGGCAAATTCTGAAATGTGTTTGTTTATTGTCCAAGTTGAAATTTTAATTTCTCATAAATTCCCCACAAATTGCTGTTGTACATTTGTATTTATTGAATCTGTCAGGGTTGTTTATGGCGCTGAGGCCTGGGCTCCTGTGTTTGTGGGCTGTTGCCACAGTGATGCAGAGGTCTGAGGCTCTAGAGGAGAGGCCCTTCCCCGAGGTGTTGTGGAAGGTTCTGGAACGGGCTGCTAGTGTGAGGTAGAGCCGTGGTTGCTGTGCTGAGGTCCGGCCTTGGTGAGCCGTGCACAATTCTGTGGGACAGGAGGCGGGCTGTGGTTCCCTCGGGGGAGCGGGGGCTGCGTGAGGCGTGACGCAGCCTGCTGGGGTCCTGCAGGGGCTCTTCTCCGTCTTGCTCTTGGGTGCCAGTTTGTGAATATTCATCATGTTGCTCGCTTATGATTCGTGCTTTTTCTCTTATTGTATATTACACTCCAAAAAAAGGCTTATAAAACATAAACAAAAGACAAAAAAAGAAAAAAGAAAAAAAAGCCACGGGAGGCAGAGGGTGTGCTGTTTCCGGTAGTGTGTACCCTTGGGTTCTCTCTAGAACGTTGGTGCTCAAGCAGCAGTGCTTGTCAGGACATGGTGTCCCCTCCTGTGGCTCCCTCTGGGGTGAGGCCCCCTGTGCTGTGGGTGACGCAGGCTCCACGGAGAGGCCACCCTGGCAGGAAGCCAGCACCCAGGGACGTCCTCCTTGCCCCTCATGGGACTGGAGCCTCCTGTAACCAAGGGTGTGCGAGTCCTGCACTCCCAGCCCCTGGCCTGGGACAGGCACTCAGTTAACTTTTATGGGCGAAGGGCACTTCTGTGCAGTGGTTCCGGCCCATCTGTGGGAGCGTGGGCGTGGAGGAGCCCCTCCGGGGTCCTGTTCTCTCACTCTGGTCTCCAAGCCGGAGAGGCAGTGCTGGTAGGACACTCGAGCATCCCTTGTCTGGGTGCCGTTTTCCACATAGCAGACGTGGGCGCCAGGCAGCTCCAGCCAGTTTACAACTGCCCGCGTTTGCTGTGTGTTTACCGCGCACCAGGCCCTGTATCCCACCCAAGATGCTTAACACCCTTCATTTACAGGTGTGGGAATGGAGGTCAGAGCAGGTACACGCCGTGACTCGCTGAAGTTCACCTGCTAGAAAGTGGGGACTGTGGGTGACTCTCAGGGGAGTGACTGTTAGAGGCCAGCACTTGCGCTGACACACCGGGTGGGGGGAGGGGTGAAGACGGATGTGGGGAAGGAAGATGTTAAAAGCGGAGGTGGAATGAATGTTTTGGTGGGTAGGCTTGAAAAGCACAAGAAAGTGCGTTTAAAGAAAGCCCTTCCTACCCCATATCCTTCCCCAACCCATCTCTTCCTCCTTCAAGAGTCATGTGTTTGACTTTCCTCCTTCTAGCATCTTCTCCGATTGCTCCAGCCCTGTGTGGTCTTACCTGCTGACTCTGACGCCTGGCTGTCCTGCTCACCTGCCCCCCGGCCATCCGCCCAGGCTCCACAGACCACCTGAATTATGGCCACCTGGGAGCTTTGTTTTTCTTTAATAGACTGTGCTATTTATGTTTAGAGCAGTTTTAGGTTCACAGCAAAATTAAGCGGGAGGCGCAGAGGTCCTGTATATCCCCTGCCCTCACAGCCGTGGCCTCGGCCACTGCTGATATCCCTCGCCGAGTGCACATCTGTCACAGTCGGTGACCTTCCATGGACACATCGGGGGCTCGCTCTCACTGTTGTCCATTCTGTGGGTATTGACAGACGTATAATGACACGTGTCCGTCATTGTGGTATCCCGTTACCGTATTAAATCTTAGCACCATACACTGTAAGGCGTCATCTAGTTTCACTTTCCTAAAAATCCTTTGTGCCCCTTGTATTTTTAATGTACTTAAAACAACCACTCATGGGCAGGCAGCATTGATCAAATCAAGACCGGGTCCAGGGGTCCCTCAGCATTGGTTTCCTTTGCCGTTCCCCTGGTGACGCCACCATGCGGCCAGGTGAGGTTTGCTGGGTTAAAGCCTTGGTTCCCAAACTTGAGTGTGACCAGAATCCCAAGGAGGGCGTCTTCAACCAGAGGGAGGCCTCGCTCCAGGGTCTTGGAACCCGAAGGGGGCTGAGAAATCACATCTCTGACAGGCTTCCTGGGGCTGCTGCTGCTGTGGTCTGAGGAGCCCTGCCGTAGGTAGGACGACCGGTGCTAAACGGCGGTGGCGCTGGCGAGAGACGCCGTGGGGCCCGGCGCGCCCCCCAACAAAGCCATCGAAGCCCTCTCCAAGCGCTTGCGGGCGTCTGGGCAATTGTGTCTGGCACCTCTTCCTGGAGGGCACTGCTGGCTGTCTGAGTGCGGGGCTGGACCCGGGTATGGGAGGTTCCGCCAGTCGCCTCTGCGCCTTGGGGTTCCCGGGTGTGGGAGCAGGGCAGTGGTGCAGGCTGGTGTCGTCTTGAACGCACGGTTGGCCTGGTGAGAAAGGCGAGTTGGTCGGCAGCCATTGGCCAGGTGACCTTTCCGCCCACGGAGTCCCTCTCAGGCAGCCTCTGGGCTTCCCTTAGCACCCCCACCAAGACACACTGAGCCCCCAGGTTCTGGACGATGCGAATCAGGTTTCCCTGGGCGGGGGTGTCAGCCAGTTCTGACATCAAGACTTGAACCACCCTGGGTGGAGCCCAGAACCCTGGGGTCCCTGAGGGAGAGGCAGGCGGCCCTAGATGCTTGGCACCTGTAATAAAAGGCCTTCGGTGGAAACTAAGTCTGCTGTGTTTGGCCTTCTAGAAACCCAGCAATAAAATCAGGGTAAATACAGCTAACATTTGGGAGTGGTGTACAAAGCACTTTGAAAGATCCCTCAGATAAACCCCAAGACAACGCCACCGGCTGTCGGGGTGGCTAATTACTCTGACTCTCAGGTGCGGGAATGTGAGCGGCACAGATACTGAGGGGCAAGGCTGGGATTTGAACCCAGGGTGCTTCCTGCTCTGTTGGCCCCCAGGCAGGGACTAATGACCCCTCCCAAGCAAGCTCTGGCTGGTGCTCTCCGCTGTGGAATGTGCTGGAATTTCTCATAACAGAGTTGTTCTGAAATAGGTGGTAGTTTCTGACATTCCTCAGCCAGAGGTGTGGAGATGACTGCAGCGTGTCTGTAACAGCGACAGGGACTGGCGGGTTGCTCTGTTTTCAGACCGAAGAATCCCAGTCTGGGGTTTCCCCTCCCCCACGCGGAGGCACAGGCTGGTCTCCAAGCGCAATGGATTGGCCCCAGCCAGAAGGGCTAGCACTGTGTCCAGACTGGGCTCTAGGAGGGAGCGAGGGGGTCTTTGCGGGGGGGCGGGGGGGGCGGGGGGCGTGACTGCTGAGCCCCACACACAATAGGCTGTAACAGCAACTTTTATCTGGTTTTTATTTTGGGCACCTCCGTGTTAGATTTCCTTCCAAACGAGAAACCAGAGGCCAGAGAATGTTTGAAAACCACTGGTATGGAGGGCAGAGCCAGGGCCCGGGAGCCTGGGCCCCTCCCCTCCCCCGGCCTCTGGCATTGAGGTGCCGTGTGTGCCTAGTGCTGGTGAGCTCTGGGTGAGCCGGGTGGCCCTGGGGAGCAGAGTCTGGCCACCGTGGGCTTGCTGCATGCATGAACCGTCTGTTCATGAGGCATTCGGCTGTGTGCTGGGCCAGCCGGGCCCCGTGGCTGAGAGCAAAACTCCCCATTTTCAGTGGGCACTATTGTCAGGGCAGACCTAGCACGTTGATCTGCACAGGCGCTTCTGCAGGGCTCTTTTCTGCTGACTGGTCAGCATCCTTCAGTCCCTCCGGAGACCTGGAGGGCGTGCCACCTGCTGGACACTGCCGGTCATGGCGGGCTCTGCAGCAGGGTCCTGTGGCTCCCTGGGTCTCTGACCTGTCCCTGTCTGACCCCGTCTTTCAAGAATTTTGCTTGGTGAACCTCTCACCCTCCAGGACTTTGATTGGCCACCTTGCTGAGTGGGTGAAGGGAATAAACGGGGGGAGTGTTACTCATGCGAGGAAAGGCACAGGAGCCGGGGGGATCTCACAGCATGGATGGGATGCTTTCACAGGCCAGCTGCAGGACACCGCCAGCTTGCAACCCCTGACCTCCGGTGTCTGCCTCTGTTCCTTTCTCTTTTATTGGACAGGGCTGAAGTTGCCACTCACTGCCTGGAATGCGCGGAAGCGAAGGGCATCCACTTGCCACACAGGGGCGCCTGGTGGTTTACTGGGGGCGCGGGGAGTGGAAGCACCTGTCTCCCAGCCCTGCTGCACGGAGTGGGTGGCGATGAGTGGGTGGCGATGAGGCTCTCGGAAGACCAGACTTTTGCGACTGGAAGCTCAGCTCTGATTTTACAGCCTGCCAGCACAGGTGTGAGAGTGGGCGTGACCTCTGGGCTCTCCTTAGCCGGCAGGCCGTACCTCCCTCCTTTGTAAACTCTTGCAGACCACCCAGAGCAGCTTGCTTCTACTTAGGGCAGTAAGTGATAAAGTCTCCTCCTGCCCCCC
>PVJD01013445.1:0-33998 GCA_004026545.1 Mormoops blainvillei
CATAGAGTCAAAGGGTCTCTTACGAGTGTTTTAAAAAAAAACAAATCATGGGGAAGATTGATTTGAGGAGAGAAAAAAATAATGAAAAGCTGGGAGACCATTAGGGAGACTATTAATTTCCTATTGCTGCTATAACAAATTATCTCACACATCAGGACTGGAAGCAACACAGATTTATTATCCTACAGTTCTGGAGATCAGAAGTTCTAAAATCAAGGTTTCAACAGGCCTGCATTCCTTCTGGAGGTTTTCCAGAAGGAGTCGATTCCTTATATGTTCCAGCTTCTAGAATCTACCTACATTCTAAATGTTTTTTGGAGAAATGTCTGTTCAAGTCCTTTGTCCATTTATAAATTGAGTTTTGGGGTATTTTTGTCATTGAATTTTTAGTAATTCTTTATATATTCAGTATATTAACTCCTTATAAAATATATGGTTTGCAAATATTCTCTCCCTTTCCATAGGTTAATTTTTCATTCTGTTGTTTCCTTTGATGTACAGAAATTTTTAAGTTTGATATAGGCATTTGTCTCATTTTTGCTTTTGTTTCCTGTGCTTTTAATGTCACAGTCAAGAATTCATTGCCAAATCTATAGTCATGAAGCTTTTCCTTTATGTTTTCTTCTAGGAATTTTTCAGTTTTAGGGTCTTATATGTTTAGGTCTTTTCATTTGGACTTAATTTTTTAAACCTGGTATAAATCGAAGGATCAACTTTATCCTTTTGCATGTGGATATTCACTTTTCCCAACATCATTGTCAAAGAGAGTTTCTTTCCTACTGTGTGGTCTTGGCACCCTTGTCAAAAATTGCTTGACCGTATACATAAGGGTTTATTTCTGGACTCTCTGTTGTGTTTCATTGGTTTATATGTTTTTTCTTTGTTTTTGTTTTGATTACTGTAGCTTTGTAATATGTTTTAAAATCAGAGAGCATAAGGCCCCCAAATTTATTCTTTTTCAAGATTTCTTTGGCTATCCAGGTCTCTTGAGATTCCACATGAATTTTATAATTTTTTTCTATTTTGCATTGAAGCTATAGATAATTTTGGGTAGTATGGGCATTTTAACTATGACATCTAATCCATAAGCATGAAATGTCATTCCATTTATTTCTGTCTTCTTTAATTTCTTTGAGCAATGTTTTGTAATTTTTTAGTGTACAATTCTTTTGCCTTATGGGCTAAGTTTATTTTTAACTATTTAATTACTTTGTTGTTTCTATAAATGAGATTGCTTTCTTAATTTTCTTTTTGGACTATTCATTGTTAGTGTATAAAACCACAATTGATTTTTGGGTGCTGATTTTGTATCCTGTGACTTTGAAAAATTTGTCTATTAGTTCTAAGACTTTTGTGTTTGTGTATTCTTTAGCATATTTTACATACAAATCATGTCAACTGTAAACAGAAATAATTTTACTTCTTCCTTTCTATTTTGGATAATTTTATTTCTTTTTCTTGCCTAATTGCTAAGGCTAGGGCTTCCAGTACAATGTTGAGTAGAAGCAGTGAGAATGGACATCCTTACCTTGTTCTGATTTTAGAGAAGATTTCAGTCTTTTATTAGTAACTATGATGTGAGCTGGGGCTTTTCATTTATGCCCTTCATTATGTGAGGTAGTTTCCTTCTATTCCTAGTTTATTGAATATTTTTATCATTAAAAGATGTTGAATTTTGTCAAGTACTTTTTCTACATCAGTTGAGATGGTCATGCCATTTTTTTTCTTCCTTCTTTCGATGTGGTATGTTATATTGATTGATCTTCATATATTGAATCATCCTTGCATTTCAGGAATAAAACCCACTTAGTCATTTTGTATAACCATTTTCATGTGCTGTTAAATTCAGTTTGCCTATATGCTGATATTTCTGCATTAATATTCATCAAGGATATTAATCTGTAGTTTTCTTTTTTTTTTTGTAGTACTTTTCCTGCCTTTAAATTCCACCATTTTGCTGACCCCACTTCCCAAACTTCTCCTTTTTATAAGGACATGGTCTTATTGAATTAGTACTCACCCAAATAATCTCATTTTAACTTGATTTCTTGCACTTAAGCTTTACTTATTTTGGAATAAGTTCACATTCTGAGGTAATTGGGGTTAGGACTTTCAAAGTATGAATTTGAAAAGAGGACACAATTCAACCCATAACAGGTGGAAAGAAAGGAAAGATTTGAAAATTATTATATACTGTAGAGGTGGTGTTGCATAATGGCCAAGACTCTGGAAACTAAATAGGTTCAAATTTTGTCTCCCCAACCTACTTATTCTCTGAACTTGGGAAAGTTATTCCCAAGAGTGCTTCTCTGTGCTCAGTTTCCTTATCTGTAAAATGAGTCTGATGTTTATTATGGGTACGTAGTATATAGCTAATACTTAATAAATGGTAGCTACTTATTATTATTAACCATTTTAAATATCTCTTAGGGGATGAAAATTTAAAATATATTAGTATTTGCTTGTATCTGCATAAAGAAACTCTGGAAATAAAAATAGAAGACTCACAAAAGTGATTATGTGTGGAGCTGAGGATGAGATTAGGTTGAAAGGGAGAGTCTCAATGCTAATGTGTGTAAGTATGTGCACACACACACACTGAACCATATTATGATACCGATTTTTTCAGTCCTTTATGTACAGCTGAGCTTGAAATCTCTGTGTATGCCAAAGAATGCCCACAGCTTAAAAAGGAGGGAGGATTCTTAATTTTTTTTAATTATACCATTGAATAAATGTGGGATTAAATTCGCCAAAAAAATTTTAAAAAGAAAAGAAAACAACAGACTATTCTTGGCACATTCCAATGTATAAGCGGAGTTCAAAACTCTCTCTTCCCCTTTCTGCTCCCCCCTTTCCTTCCTCCTTCCTTCCCTCTGCCTGCTTTTTCTCTCTCAGTGTCCCCAAAGTATGGGTCAGGGTCAAGAAGACATCAATAAATGGAGCTAGAGATTTGGGCTAATTCTAGACTTTCCTCTTTAAATCACTTCGTTCGCTTAGCCCTTGATTAGATGTAGGAAGAAGGCCCCGGGACTCACCGGGGGCGGGCAGCCTGCACAGTTGTGGCTCCGTTATGGGCTCTGCTGTAAATGCCCATCCCCACAGCAGCCCTGCAAGGAAGGGATACGAGGAGGGAACCAGGGCACAGAGGGTTCAAGGTTTCAACACCACTTAGTGGCTAAGCCAGGATTTGAATGAGCCTGGATCCAGAGCCCTTATCAACTACTCGTTGTTGCCTCTGCTGGGCTCCAGGCATCGGGTGTGGTGCACTTTCGTCACCTTTTTGGCCATTCTTCCTCACCATCAGAGGTATAAAATCCATGGTTTGGTATTAGGAAGAAGATCTTGGAGGACCATGGTTTATTTTTAGTGAGGACCTTGGGTTAACCTCTCCTCTGGGTATCTTCCCTCTCCATGTGGTTCCTCCTGGATCATCAGAAGATGGCATTACATAGGGAGATGTTTTGTCTACTAAAAACTAATATCGCTTGAACATTCTCTCTGCCCAGCTCCCTCAGGGACCTATGGTCCAGGCTTCAGAGCTTGTAGCCCAGTCCAGCATTGTCTCTTCCCCTCTAACATCGATCTGCATAAGGATGCCATCTAGGTAACACATCCCACCTACTTAAGAGATTCAGGTAGAGATGCCAAGTAAAGAAACCATGGTTGTCATTTAATTCTTTGCCAGAATATTCATATGCTCTTCTCCCTATAGATGTGGATTTTTAGATTGAGGTGTTTGGGAAATCCCCAGAGGGTGTGACTCTAATCTTTTCCCTCTTTGTAGGACACAGTGTCACTACTCTAACCATATCACCTAGGCACTTCCCATTTGTACACATGCTGGACCAACTTCAAACTGCCAGCACCTGCAAGTTTTGCCTGAGGACAAATGTTGAGGGAATCAGGAGGCCTGTGACCAGCCACCATGACTAGTAGACGGTGAGACAATTCTGAGTCACAAGCTTTGTTTCCCCAGAAGAACGGAGCTCCATTTGCCCACAGTAGAACTTGCTTCATTATACACCCTTTACCAGCTTTCTTCTCCTCCCTGTCAAAATTCTCCACTCCGCCACTGCTGTTTCCTGAGATCCCCCGCCCCTCTGCCCCGACAATTAAATGACTTGCAATCAAATCCCTGCCTCAGGGTCTGCTCTGAGAGACACAAATTAAGATACTCTTTCTTTCAAGTACACGCAATATAGCTGTTACCAGCCACAGTACATGCTCTATTCACCTCCAAGTAATGAATGTTGTCCACCTAGCCGGTGTCTAATATGTAGCAGATGCTTAATAAAAGCAGTCGAATCAGAATCAGCCAGGCACACTGCATGGCCCTGCATTCCCCTACAAACCTGAATGTTACAGTCGTTCATTATAGAGCAAAACAGTTTTCATTTTCAGACATTAGCAGTAACTACAAAAAGGAACACAAGGTTTTTTCTTTTTGGCTTTTTTTTTCCCCCTTAAAAAAATAAATAAATAAGTTCTGGCATACTCCATGGTAATTCGACAAGTTTAAATGGAACCAAACACATTAGATCATTTGTTTGACCCTGCTTTTGAATGAAGGCGACAAAAAAGAAGCTCATTCTGTATGAAGCTCAGAGGTTTAAAATAAGTTTTCCACATTTGACCTGTCCAGGTTATATTTGCACAAGCTCACAAAATGCAGAGGAAACAAAGCAAGTTGTCAGGTTATGCCTGGTTGGATTTGTTATGCTAACATGGCTAAGTGAGCTTCACCAAGACTTACCAGATTAACTCTGTCTTGGCACTTCAGCATTCAAAGCAAAATTATTCACAAGAATTTCAGTTTAGATGATAGTACACACACTGTACTTACTCTGAAGGTTGAGACACTACAATAAATTCAGCAAAGCAGAGCTTTAGAACTTAGAAAAAAGACAGTAGAATAAAGCAATCAAATAAACCAAAGTGCAATTTGGTATTTTCTCAACAGGGAAAAAGGAAATGGGGAAATAGTGCTATTTTTTTATTCTACATCATTTGATTTCAACTGATCATGAATCAAGCCACTCTATTTATGTTAAGTTCTATAAATTTTCAAGGCTCTCCTGAGTCCATTATCACATTTATTCTGACAGTATTTTATCCGTTGCTGGACATGTCTTCATTATGTCTGCAAACTGCATATATTATGTAGCAGGCAAATTACATATACTGTATCATTCAATTTTCCCAATAACCCCTTGAGGTATATTCTAATGGACCTCTCATTTTACATGTGATGAAGCTGAGGTTCAGTCAGATTTGATAAGATGCCCAAGATCTGACAGCTAGTAAATGACAGATCTGCCATTTAAACCCAACTTGTCTGGTCAAGTGCCCACTTTTACGATAAACATACCACTAACTACACATATACACCCAGGGCCACCTTCTAGCTGTGTCACTTGAACTTCTTAAGGTCTTGATTTTCCATCTGTAAACTGGAGAAGCTGCATGTGATTTGTTCTAATGTTGCTCCAGTTCCCAAACCCTATGATGTCACCTAACTAGGCAGGGCTGCAGGAAGCAGAAGTCAGGAGTCCTAGAGGTTGTATTACTGTAATTTCAGAATGTGGTCACCAGGTGACAGCATTGTACTGAATACTTCACTTTGACATTTGTTCTCAAGGGACATATTTTGCCACAAAGTAACTCTGCCCATGTGCCTTTTATGAAAATAAATATCTTTCTGCTAGAGGCATGGTGCTTATCACAGAATTTTACAAAATGCAGACTGTGTTAAGCTTGGGGCAGAGAAATACAACCTCCCCACCCCTCTCCCAATTATTTTTTTAAAACTTGATTTTTCAAATTAAAAAGAGAACATTTGAAACTTCTTTGATTTCTTCTTCTTCACCATGTAAAATTGATTTCGTCTTAATTTATATGTGTTATGTTGAGTACAGAAATATTTTTACTGCTTAGGAACTTTGGTTGGATCAAAGAAGGGATTTCTAAACAATATACATCTGTACCTCTTTTGATATTCTTGAATAGTCCTTTCAGAAACATACTAATTTTCTAATAAAAATGGTTGTCTAATAATGTTAACCTGAGGAGATTTCTCAGCCCTACACAGACAAAACTGTGAAAACACTTTTTACTTGACCTAGATTCCCAAACCTTTGTCCTAAAGATCCAGGACTTGCCCTGGTCAGTGTGGTTCAGATGGTTGGGCATTGTCTAGCAAAGCAAAGGGTCACAGTTTCCATTCCCAGTCACGGCACATGCCTAGGTTGCGGGTTTGGCACCCAGCTTGGTCGAAAGGCAATCAATTGATGTTTCTCTCTCACATCATGATTTCTCTTTCTCCCTCTCCTTTTCTTTCCCTTGACCCCTCTCTAAAAAAAAAAAAAAAGAAAGAAAAAGAAAGAAATCCAAGACTTTCTACATACTATAATACTTTGAACATCAGAGGTAATTTCTTTTATTCAAATACCAAATTTATTCTTTCTATGTTTCCAATTAATTCTAGACCCTAAAAACCTCTAGATCTGTTCAATTCCCACATCACAAATAAAGGATTTCAGGGACCCTCTCACTTGTATGTCAGCCCGGACCACTGAGCATGTAGGTGGCTGGGCCCCAGTTGACGGGCATTACCCACACACAGTGATTCAGGAGACTGAACCGAAGATTAAGCTGCAGAAAAATATCCACTATGAATGTAGGTTCTGACGAGAAGAATTTCTGTAATTAGAAGGGAAATAAAAACTTAAAGACATTTTCTTTCACTACAAAATGTCAAGTGACCACACACAGAAGATGAGAAACATACATGCAATGGCACAGAGAGTATGACGAAACAGAGAAGATAAGTTTTACTCCACCCGTAAAGAGCCGTGGAGCAAAGAGGTATTTTATGATCTCAAATTTCATTTCAATGAGGGATCACAAGGAAGAAAGAACATAACACACATACACACACACACAAAGATAAAATTTGTAGGGACACTAAAGAAAAAAAATGGCCATTAAAATACAAATGAAAGTGTCCCATTAATTTTTAACAGCTCCCACTTGGACTCAAAACATACACACCACACACTAGAATAAATGTTTTGTTCATTTTTCATTAAGAAAGAAGGATGCCTGCCCTTTGCATTTAAAAATTTTCTCCAAACTAAAAAATCCCTCCATAGGATTGAGAAGAGCAAGAGACAAATGAGATCTCAAATTTCTGTAACCTCCACAGACCTCTTTGACCCCCTCTTGGTCTTGACCTGACCTATAGGATATATTTTCATGGCTCTGGCATTTCCATGGTTATTATTACCTCTTCCCCTGGATAAAATAATATAGCTGTATGTCATTACCTCATTGTCTACTTTTCAAAATAGATACCAGTTGTCACTCTCCTCTTCTTTTTGGAGAAAATATCATATACCCATACCTTGACATAATAGTTATATCAGTCTAACGCATTAATTTGGTTATGACAATCTTAACCAAAGAGGACACATTGAATCTATAAGGTAGGTAATTGGGCACATAAAAAAAATTCCCTAGAGAATTGCTCACAACCTAGATGGACCCTACCTAGTATAAAATTTTTGCAATCTTTAATTGAACTTCATAGACTAGGATTACTAATTCAGAATTCCTGGTAATTTAAACTGTATAGGGATTTTGTTCATTCATTCATTCATCATGTTGAATTTTTCATCAGCTTCTAGTACTTATCCAGTACTCAGCTGGGGATTAAGAACAATCTTGTGAGCAAGCCCAGGGCCCACTCACATGGCAGTTAGAGGCCGCAGTTAGTACTATGATGGGAACATCCAGGGATCTGTGTGCACCTTGGTTCACAGAAGAGAGATGGGAAGACATGATGGATATTTAGGAATTCAAATTGGCAGGGCTCAGCAAGTGGACGTGAAGTTGAGAAAAACGTGTCAAGAACAAGATCTAAGTTTCTAGTTTAAGTTTACCTAATTAACTAATACTGTAGAACATAATATAAAAGATGATGACTCAAGTTACCATGATTTTTAAAATAATTTTTTAGTGCATTTATAAACATATAATTACAGTAGAGATTCTACTCATAACACCAGGGAACTGCTTCCAGGTTAATGATATTTCTGAAGTTTAAAATCTTAACTTGAAAATAACACAATATTTTAGAGAAATTTTAGCTTATAGACAATGGTACCCCCCAAAAATGGGGGGAAAAGTGTAGAAAGAATTAATTAAATTTTACAGTCTTTTGTTTAGTAAAAATCAACTGAAGGATGTATTGAGTACCTATAATCAATTTATATCAATTAAAACTACTTAGTTTTATCTACAAATGAACAAAAATCATATAGTCCAAATATTTAAACACATAAATGCAATGAATATATATAACATGATTTCTGTGCACACACAAAAGAAATCAAAATTAGCATTACTTATTGATTTCCTCTTAAACTGATAAAGGAAAACTGTAAAATATAGATGAAAATTTTGTTTTTCTGGAAACTTTACAGGCCTCTGGGTAGAATTGTGGTAAAAATCACTCACCCTCAGAAGTGAATTTTGAAAAGATTCATCAATGTCCTCTGCTTGCTCTAGCTACATCTCCCTTTTCAAATTTTGCTTGTCTATACACCTGAAATATCTCTTGCTCTGGAGTAAATGACCTTTGTTTCATGTAATTTATGAGATTTTCATAATATCGAACAACTTCTGACAGAGTCATTTTTCACATGTCTGTTACAAACTCCATCACATAGTCTGGATCATGTAACTTAGGACACTGGGACATCGCCCTACCCATTTCCGCAGCCTGGCATATTACATTATTCTCAGGCCATAAGCAGGCTGTCCTTCGTAACTGTTGCAGTGTGATTACAAAAATGAATGATCATAATAACAAAATTTTTTCAGAAATATCCCAGTGTTTGGATGCCTCAAGTGTGTATCATCCCAAATAAACAAACTTCTGCAGAGCAACACATGTTTTATGGAGAGTACATGAGCTCAGCACTGAGAAATGGTCTCTATCCTCAAAGAGCTTACATTCAAACATCTAAAATGAATGCACATAAAACAGCTGTTGGCATCCTAGATGTGATCCATGAAGCTCCACGGTCTTTAAGTCATGTGGGAGTTCAGGAGAACAGCAACATTAGAATCTGCCACAGGTACTTTAGTAAAGGCTAGTTGTAATTTTTAAAAAGGCAGCAAATTTTGTCAAAAATAAAATAGAAGGAAAAAGAACTAGTCCTAGTTCTCCCACCTGAGACCTAAAGAAATGTAAGCCACTAAAAAATTGTTTAAAAGAGTCCATTGAAAAGAATTGGGATGGGGCCTTCTGGTCAAGATGGTGGAGTAGGTAAACACAGTGCTTGGCGCCTCCCACAACCACTTCAAAATTATAACTAAACTACAAAACACTCATCATTCAGAAGCACCTGAAGATTAGCTAAACAGAAGTCTTATACCTAAGGATACACAAAAGAAGCCACATCGAGATTAATAGGAGGGGCAGAGAAATGAATGTGCTGGTCTCACGCCTACACATACCAGTTAAAAATCAGGAGGGTGATCTCAGCTGTGGAGGGACCCCTGAGGAACAAGAGGCCTCAGCCCCACACCAGGCTCCCCAGCCAAGGGTTCCAGTGCTTGAAAGAGAGGTCCTCATAACTTCTAGATGTGAAAATGAGCAGGAATTGCGGGTGAAGGGATTGCGGCTCAGCGGAAGTGGCTGAGTGAGACAGAGGAGTGCTAGAGCCCCAGGTGTTCCTCCTAAAGGGCCTGCACATGGGGTACACTTGCTCTGAGCTCCAGCACTGGGACAGCAGCTTGAAAGTCTCTAGAAACATATAGGGAGGAACTAATTGTCTGACTTTGGGGTGAGGGCTGGAGGGGCAGCTTTTTGCTAGACAGAAGAGCTGACATTCCTTTGTTGAGCCCTTCCCTCACTCAACCTGCAGGCAGACATTATATCTGAGTCTCCATCACCATGGCTACCATTGTTTACCCTGCTGATGATTCCCTAAAACCTCACCCCATGCAACTTTTAGGCCCACCAGAGCTGCTCTACAGTGACTTTTCCATGCAAACATCCTGTCTGGATCATGCTGCGCATGGGCCTAAAATCTCCCAAAGGTTTACAAACCCCAAACAAGCAGCATCTGGTCTTGGCAAGCCCCTTAGCTCTTGCTAAGTATACACAAGCCTGGCACTAGTGGCAACCATTCTTCAGATCACTTTGTAACTTATATCAGGTAGCCCCAGGTAGGACACAAGCAATGGCTGACCTTGGCCTGCCCCAGAGCCCCTCCCAAGAGGCCCAGGAAACAACATACCCAGTGACTAGCTTCAGAAAATGCCAAAACAATTCCACGAACAACACACCCAAAGAGGAGTCTAGGCAGTCACCAGAGCCCAGCTAAAGTGGCTCCTACTCAATGAAGTCATCCCCTCCACAACAGTTACTACACTGAAGTCACATTCAGTCCTCACTGCCAACCAGCCTGAGGGTCAATTGCCCCACTTCATACCAACAGCAATCAAGGCTCAACTACAACAGGAGGACACATACAACCCACACAAGGAATACTTCTGGAGCACCTCGCTCAGATGACCAGGGAGACTATGCAATACAGCCCCACAGGACATCTACTATGTAAGGCTACTCTACCAAGATCAGGATATATAGAAGCTTTACCCAACACATAGAAACAAACATAGGAGGCAGCCAAAATAAGGAGACAAAAAACATGTCCCAAGTGAAAGAACACAACAAAACTTCAGAAAAAGAACTAAATAAAATGGAGATAAGCAGTCCACCAGAGGTAGAGCTCAAAACACTGATTATAAAGATGCTCAATGAACTTAGGCAAAGAGTAGATGAACTCAGTGAGATATTTAACAAAGAGATAGACAATATAAAACAGGAGATAAAAAACATTAAAAGGAACCAGTGAGAAATGAATACGATAACAAACTGATACATTAGAAGGAATCAACAGTAGAGTAGATGGAGCAGAGGATCAAATCAGCAATTTGGAAAACAGAATAACAGAAAACACCCAATCAAAACAGAAAAAAAAAGAGAATTAAAAAAATGAGAATGATTTAAGGGGCCTCTGAAACAATATCAAGTACAAAAACATTTGCATCGTAGGGGTGCCAGAAGAAGAGAGGAAGAATTGAAAACCCATGTAAAAAAATAATGATGGAAAACTTTCATAACCTGGTGAAGGAAATAGACATGTAAGTCCAGAAAGTTCATAGAGTCCCAAACAAGATGAACCCAAAGAGGCCCACACCAAGACACATCATAATTAAAATGCCAAAGGATAAAGACAAAGAGAGAATCTTAAAGCGGCAAGTCAAAAGCACATAATTATCTATAAGGGAGCTCCTATAAGACTGTCAGCTGATTTATCAACAGGAACTTTATAGGCCAGAAGGATTGGCATGAAATATTTAACCAACAAAGCTATCATCATTTAGAATCAAAAGACAGATAAAGAACTTCCCAGACAAGAAAAAGTTGAGAGCTCCTCACCACCAAACTAGTATTACATGAAATATTAAAGGAATTTCTTTAAGAAGAAGATCAAAACTATGAATAATAAAATGGCAGTAACTACATACCTATCAATAATTACTTTAAATGTAAATGGATTAGATGTTCTAATCAAAAGACATAGGGTGGCTGAATGAATAAGAAAACAAGGCCCATACATATGCTTTCTGCAAGACAACTACTTCAGATTGAAAGATATACACAGATTAAAAGTAAAGGGACAAAAAAGGATATTTCATGCAAATGGAAATAGAAGGAAAGCAGGGGTAGCAATACTTATATCAGACAAAATAGACTTTAAAACAAAAGCTATAACAAGAGATTAAAAAAAAAAGGCCCCAGCAATTCCACTCCTAGATATTTATCTGAAGAAACACAATACACTAAATCAAAAGACATATGCATCCCTATGTTTATTGCAGCATTATTTACAACAGCCAAGATATGAAATCAGCCCAACAGTCCATCAATAGACTACTAGATAAAGAAGAAGTTGTGTATATATTCAGTGGAATATTGCTCAGCCATAAAAAAGAATGAAATCTTGCACTTGTGACAACATGGATGGACCTAGAGGGTATTATGTTAAGTGAAATAAGTCAAACAGAAAAAGATAAATACCATGTGATTTCACTTACATGTGGAATCTAAAAAACCAAATGAATATACAAAACAGAAACAAACCCATAGATACAGAAAACATTTTGACGGTTGTTAGACGGGAGGGTGGTTGGAAGGATGGGTGAAAAAAGGGGAAGGGATTAAGATGTGTAAATTACCAGGTATTAAAAACAGTCATGGGGATGTAAAGCACAATACAGGGAATATAGTCAACAATACTGTAATAACTATGTATGGTGTCAGATGGGGTACTAGGCTTACTTGGGTGATCGTTCAGTAAGTTACATAAATGTCTAATCACTATGTTTTATGCCTGAAACTAATATAATATCATATATCAGCTTTATTTGAAAACTAAAAAAATTATTTAGAAAAAGAAGTAGGGTGATTATGATGTGTCCGTATAGGTTCATGAATTGTAACAAATGCACCGCTCTCTTCTGCCTATGCGTGTGTGGAACAGGAGGTACGTGGAAAACCTCTCACCTTCCTCTCAATTTTGCTATGAGCCTAAAAGTGCTCTAAAAAAATAAAGTTTGTTTGTTTTTTTAAAGTAGGTTCCTTTAAATATTGTTCTCTCCAAGCCCTGGTCCCTCAGACAGATTGAAGAGCTATCTGCTGCCATGTAGCTCGCTTTCTGGCTGGAGGCAGTGAGCTGACCCATCTTCCGCTCCATTTCCCTGATCATCACAGTGGTGACTCTGTGTGATCTACTTACAGAAACTGAACCTGCATTTCCCAGGTTTGCCCTGTGTTTTTCTCCTTATGAACAGTAGGCGTGTTTGTGAGAAAAGCATTGTCCTTCATTTGCATTCTGTGCAAATGCGCTTGCAGCTAGGCCAACACAAGCAGCTTGAACTGTTCCAAGTGGGTCTACACTGTGGGAAGCAGGGATTGTTTAAGAGGACCCTGCCAGCTCAAGGGCCAGCCCATTGCTAGCCAGTGCCTTGGTCAATCTGGCAATATTACCCATGCCAATGGGTGTACGTGGGCACTTGTTTGCATGCCTGGTTTCCAAAGAAGGCAATCCTTTGGTCCAAGGAGTATATCATGTTCTGAAAATGGAATCACATCACCAGCTGTGGCTGTTTTATCAATTTACCCCATTATACACTGCTTAGCATAACTGATAGAGAAGCAATTCACTTTGGTCTCTGTCCCAAAATAAATAGGGCATTCAGAAACACATTTATAGACATTTGGATTGAGTGAGAGGAAAAATGCCCTGCTAGTGAAATGAAAAATTTGAAATTTTCAGTCCCAGTTTGAGAATTACTAGCCACAGTTTTTTTAAACAAATTCTTTTTTAAATGTGTATCTATTAATTTTGAGAGAGAGAGAGAGAATGTGTGATCAATTTGTTGTCCCACATATTAACTCATTCATTGGTTGATTTCTGTATGTGCCCTGACCTGGTATCTGCAACCTTGATGTATTGGGACAATGATCTAAACAGCTGAGCTATCTGTCCAGGGCTTAGCCACAGTTTAGAAGACCAGATGTTTACAGAGATGGAGAAGTTTACAGAGATGGACACTCAGCCACTTCTGTTCAGGTCACAGACAACAGGATCCTTACACAGCAGCGAAAATGCAAAAGCATGAAGAACTGTGTTGACGGAAGAAAGGACAAGAGTTATCTAATAATTCATGCAGCCCATCTGACCTTGCTTGCTGTGTGGCACTGCTTCCTACAGGTTTCCATAGCAGTCCAGACCCTTAGGGTCCCAGCAAGGGGCCTCATTGGCTTTTAGCGATCACAGAGCTTGGCAGAAATCCACAAAGCCAGCAAGCAGATTCCTAGACCCTCAGGGCTTGCTGCTGTAACTCCTGCATAATGGAGTGGGGAAGGTAGGTAGAATATTTCCTCGAGGAGTGGAAAATCCTTCATTTACCAAAGGTCCAGAATTTATATAGGTCTAAGGGAATGCTTTGGAGGAAAAATAAGAAAAAAGGATAGAGCAACAGTTTTACTTGTCCAAAGAACCATCGGTCCTGGTTCTGGTCTGCCCTGAGGTAGTACCCTGGTAGTCTTCTTTCACAATCATTAGCCAGATATAAAATCCACTGCATTTTTCTTTGGGGGGTATATTTTATTGATTATACTATTATAGTTGTCCCATTTTTTTCTCCCTTTTGTTCCCTCTGCTCTGCATCCCATCCCATCATCCCCACACCTCTTAGTTAGTGTTTATAGGTTGTATATATCAGCTCTTTGGTTTCTCAATGTCTGTATGTCATTCAGTTTGGCCCTCATCTTGATTATTTCCTTCCTTATGTTTGTTCAGAGCTTTGTTTGTTGTTTCTCCAGTTCTTGTAGATGTGGGGTTAGATAGTTTATTTGAAATGTTTCTAACTTTTCTAGGTAGGCCTGTATTGCTATGAACCTCCCTCTCAGGACTGCCTTCTCTGTGTCCCATAGGCTTTGAACCATTGGATCTTCATTTTCATTTGTTTCCAGAAAGTTTTTTATTTCTTCTTTGATCTCACTATTGACCCATTTATTGTTTAATAGCATGCTCTTCAGTCTCCATGCGTTTGGATGTTTTTGAGCTTTTTCTTTGAGGTTGGTTTCTAGTTCGAAGCCCTTGTGGTCTGAGAAAATGCTTGATGTGATTTAAATTTTCTTAAATTTGTTGAAACTTGTTTTGTGTCCTACCATGTGGTGTATCTTTGAAAATGTTCCATGTGCATTTGAAAATAATGTGTACTTTGCTTCTTTGGGATGAAAGGAGAGATAGATAGATAGATAGATAGATAGATAGATAGATATAGAGATATATGTAGTGTCCATTTGATCTATTGCATTGTTCAATTCCACAATATCTTTGTTGATATTTTCTTTGGATGATCTATTCATTGTTGACAGTGGGGTATTAAAATCCCCTAATATAAGTATGTTGCTGTCTATATCTTGAAGTGCTCCAGGATTTTCCTGATATGTTTGGGTGCTCCTATGTTGGTTGTATATAGGTTTACAATGTTTATGTCTTCTTGATGGACTCTTCCTTTGAGTATTATGAAGTGTCCTTCTGGGTCTCTTTTTAAGGCCTTTGTTTTGAAGTCTATTTTGTCTCATATAAGTATTACCACCCTGGCACTTTTTTTTCCTGTTCATTTGCTTGGAATATTTTTTTTTCCATCCCTTTACTTTCAGTCTGCATAGGTCTTTATTCTGAGGTGAGTATCTTGTAGGCAGCATATGTGCGGGTCATGTTTTCTAATCCATTCAGCTCCTCTATGTCTTTTAATTGGATCATTTAATCCATTTACATTTAAAGTTATTATTGAGAGGTACTTATTCATTTTTTCCCTCTGTACTTGTGTTCCTCTCTCTCACTCTTTTCATCTTTTTAAAGCAGGTCCAATACTGGTTTGGTAGAGGTGTATTCTTTTAGCCTTCTTTTGTCTTGGAAACTCCTTCTTTCACCTTCCATTTTAATTGAGAGCCTTTCTGGCTACAGTAGGTTTGGTTGCAGGTCTTTGTTATTCTTTACTCAAAATATTTCTTGCCATTCCCTTCTGGCTTGTAGTGTTTCTTTGGAGAAGTCAGCTGCTAGCCTTATTGGGGCTCCCTTGTGTGTTACTTCCTGTTTCCCCCTTGCTGCCTTTAAGATTCTCTCTTTGTCCTTGATATCTGACATTTTAATTATGATGTGTATTGGAGTGGGTCTCTTTGGGTTCCTCTTGATTGAGACCCTCTGTGCTTCCTGGGCTTGTGTGACTTTTTCTCTCCTCAAATTAGGGAAGTTTTCCATCATTACTTTTTAAAACAGGTTTTCTATCCCTTGCTCTTCTTCTTCTCCTTTTGGTATTCTTATTTTATGGATATTATTATGTTTCATGTTGTCCTTCATTTCCCTTAACCCTGCTTCACTCCTTTTGAGTCTTTTTTCATTTTCTTGCTCTTTCTGGGATTTTTTTTCTACCAGGTCCTCCAGCTAGCTGATTTAATCCTCTGCTTCACCTAGCCTGCTTTTGATTCCTCCTACTGTGTTCTTCAACTCGGAAATAATGTTCTTCATTTCCTCTTGGTTCTTGTTGATAGTTTCTATGTTCGTTTTCATGCTGATACATTCTGCAGTAAGTTCCTCATAGTTTCCCTGTAGTTTTTGGTAATCCTCACTGAGCTCACTGAGGTCATTGAGCTTCCTTATAACCATTGTTTTGAACTCAATATTTGATACTTTACTTGCCTCTATTTCATTTAGTAGTCTTTCTGAGGATTCCTCCTTTCCTTTGGATTGGGGGTTGTGTCTTTGTCTTCCCATTATTTGGCTGCCAGAGCAAAACCACAAACTCCAGGAAACAAACCCATGACTACAAAAATAACTTCCCCCTGCAATCCCACTATCAATAGCAAATGAACCAGTATTAATAAGGCTGTGAAGAGATTAAGACTATTTTAAGACTGGAGAGAAATAAACTATAGTATAAAATCTAGTGACTTAATATGCACCAACATGATGGACAAGAAATGAATGTCAAAAAGCTATGTAGTAAAGAAAATATCATAACTCATAGAGAAGGTCATGGTGGATTTCATATCAGTAGCATCTAGCATTTACCACTGTTTTTTCTTTCTGGATCCACCTCTGGTGATGTCAGATGTTGACCCTGTCTGACCATAGGCAGCCTATTTGAGACTTCCATGAATCTACCGTCTATGGTTGTCTCATCAGTTGTTAATCTAGTCACTCAGGAGTCAGGCTTAAGCACCATAGGGTGGGGCAGAATCCTTCCTGTGGTTGGGGTAATATTTCCCTGCAGGGTGCTGCTGCTCAGAGGTGAGTGGTCTGTGTGAGCTTGATGGTTGCTATATGGGGGATGATTGAGCACCAGGATCCTGGAGGCTGTTCTCTCAGTTCTCTCCCCAAAGTCTCCATCCCCAGTCTCTCCTCAACCATCCTTAGAGCACTCTGCCCACCTATCCCCAGTCTCTCCTCAAGCGTCCTTAGACCACTCTGCCCACCCTTTGCAGGGATCTACTCTCTGTGGCTGCCACTCTGCACTCAGCAGTCAGACTTAAGCATCACAGGGCTAGGACCTCCGCTTTGTCATATCAAGCAGATAGATCAAGAAAGGGAGATTCCATCCTAACAGTCTTCAGTTATTAAAGGGTCCTAGAAAAGCACCTGTCTTTGTGGGGCCTGTGTGTGCTTGACAAGAAGTATTTTATTTATTCAGATAACTGAGTGAACAACATAACAATGTATAAGACCCTGTGTGACATCCTGAGGAAAGTATAGATAGGCTGTCTACCATCAAGGAGCATTCAGAAAACATATACCAGCACTGAACCAATCATGACTAAGATATGAATCTCTCCTCAGTGAGGAAATCTCTAGACAGAGAGAAAGACACAAACAGCTTATTTCTTAATAGAATATAATGTGTTCACTGAAATGATAAGAGACATATGTAGGATATAACAGGAGGACAAAGAGGGGTATCTAGTCCAAGGAGTGGCCATGAATGGAATTTTGGAAGTGGTCCCTGACCGTGGAAGTAAGTGGACTTTGGAAGGGTTCAAACCATGGTGCCAGCCCTGGCTCTGCCACTCCCAGGTACCCTAAGCAAGTCACTTAACCTTCCTAAGCCTTGGTTTTCTGTAAAATGAGGCTGATAATATCCACCTTTCAGAATTATTATAAGGAATAGTTTTTGAGCAATTAGTTCATATGGAGAGTACTTATTCAAAGGATTTGACAACAAAATGTCTAGGGCAGAAGAAATACATACAATTTAAAATAAAAATATATAAAATTTAACAGTGAGATTTAGCAAGATAAGACTTGAAATTGTATGATTGACTTTGGAAATAGGAAGTGTTTGGATGCTGTCATGAGGGTTGGTTTAATCAAGTGTTGCTTCTAGAAGCCCAATAGAGCATTTAGCAGGAATAAGAATAGAGGCCTTGGAAACAAGGAGTTTTGAAGAGTTAATAGAGGGAGAGGGGGATATAGAGGGAGAGGGGGATGTAGAGTCAGGGAAATATGTCTTTTACACTGGTGAAAATCTGGAGCATTCTTAGAGTGTGTGAGGAAGAAAACAGAAGAGGAGAAAGGAAAAACAAAGAATAATTAACAGAGCAAGATTCCGGAGTGATACTTTGGGATCATATCTAATATCCTGGTGAAGTAGTTAGCCTCAGTCAGAATGGAGACACCTGGTCCTCCAAGATTAGAGGAAAGTAGGTAATGACTGGTAAACATATATTTGTATATATTCTATTGGAATGGGAAGAAAGAATAAAAGAAGGTCATACCTGATGGCCACTGTGTTTTTTAAGAATCTGGAAGCAAGTTCATTGGAAAGAGTGGGCTTGGAGTACAAAAGGGTGCTTGAGAATGATGAAAATATGAGAGAGAAGTTTCTAGAGATGGGAGAAAAAAATGACCAAAGACAACTATAAGATTTAACAAAAGGTATTGAAGTTTCCTGATGCATTTGAAGGCATGGTTACAGATTTCTCTTCAACAGTTTTCAGTTGGATGGATGCAGTGTGTAAAAAAATAAGTAAATTCAGAGTTTAAATTTTACTAGCAAGGTGGGAAAAGAAAAGCATGTAAAGAACTAAAATATTGGTGGAAGTGCTGTTTAGATGATTAATTACAGGGTCTAGGCTAGGTAAGGAAAAAGGGCTCATAGATGGGAAGACAATAGAGACATGGAGAAAGAAGTGCTGAAATAAGGAAGTGATTCAGTATCTAAAAAGAGAGCCAAATGCAAGAAAAGCATATGTGGTAAATAAAAACATTCAATGTCAAAACAGCAATAACTGCGTGAGTTTGGAGAAGAGAAGAAAATTGTGGGTGAGAATTCTCTGGGAACGCTTCCTAGTCGGGTCAAGATTTTAGAAACAGATTTAGATTTGGGAAAGAGGAGAGGGAAAGAGAGGAAAGAGGATAGTCTGGTGGCCGCAAGGGGCTCATGCAGAAGGGCAGCAAAACAGAAAGTGGGAGATATATAATGGGGCTCAAATTTCCAGGTTCGCAGTGAAATTCATTTAGAAATTTTGATTTTATTCCACGGGCCATGGCAAGCCACTGAGGTTTTTGAGCAGAGAGGTGGCAAAATGGTACTTGGGTCAATGTGAAAAGTGGACAAAAGGGGGACCAGCTATAGGAAAGGAGAGCACATGCAATACTTCAAGCATGTGGTGTAATAAGGACTTGAATTGGGGTACCAGTGGCAGAGGAACACCAGTGGTAGAGATGAGAGAAACCTAGAAAGAAACAGAACTTGCTAAGTAATTAGTTTGAAAGAAGGGGCCAAGCCCAATATGTACCAGGTTCCACACCCACCTATCCAGATAAACACACAGAAACTCACGAAAATTAAGCACAAAAACAGATTCTGCTTTAGGTGTGGAAATGGAGGAGAGGCATCTGAGCTATATAGATAATTAGTTTTCCTTCCTTACAAACAGATTGAAAATAAACATCTACCACCACAGAAAAAGTAAAATATTGGCTTAAAAAAGAAACTCAAGATATTTGTAATAATTGCCTATGAAATGAGATAGGGATTATACCAAGTACCTTGTATTCTATTTCACTATTTACTGTTTTTAATTCTAGCAAAAGCAATAATATTCTTATATTTTAGAGAGCCTGTACATGATCAAGTAACTTGGCCAAGTTCACACAGCTAGTAAATGCCTGGGTGAGAAATACAATTCAGAATTCTTCTGACTTCAAAAGTCTAGGCTCCTATCCAAATACAACACAAACAAAAAGCTGACTTAGGCAATCAACTACTAGGAGCTGACAAAAGAAATAAAAAATAAATCTGATGAGAGTAGCTAACAACCAATATTACACATATACTATTTTATCTATGGAAAAGCATAAAGCTTTGGGCAATGTATTATTACTTTTTCCCTTTTAATCTTCTTTAATATCCTTAGGCACACAGAGAAAATATCATTGCTCCTATTAAAAAGGTAATTTTTTTCAGAAATTGAACCTATTGCATTGAAAACAGTAGTTAGAAATATAATTAAGTTGATAAATGTATATTAAAAAATTACATAGGTCAATGAGACCTCATGGAGAAATAGACACAATGGAGAGAAAGAAACCCAAAAATAGTTTGCTCTTGTGATGATAAAATTGAGGCAAGTCTACTTAACAAGCGACTTCTGAACAATGGAGTTGAGTTCTTTGTAGTGAGTAACTAAATATACACCATACATTAGTGGTACTTATAGACCCAATGGCTAATATAAAGGAAATACAGATATGTAAAGCAAAGCAGCATGTTGTGTATGGTTACTTCACCCTAGGGAACATTTCTGGAGAGGGGCTTGGGAGGTAGCTATACCACAGACCTGGTATGATGTCATTAGTGGAGAAAATCAGTAATATACATGTACCACAAAACTTAAGCTAGGCCTCAAAGCTCAGGAACTTTTGGCTTCAAAGCTCAGGAACAGCACACATATATGCTGTCCTTAGTCTCCCTCTCTCTCTCTCTCTTTCTCTCTCTCTTCACACACACATATACAGACATATGCATACACATATCTATATGCACATTATATGTGCACACATATACATATTATAATATAATGTATATATTATATATAATATAACATATAATGTATATAATATAATGAATGAGCTGGTTTTAGTCATGGTCAGGGCAAATAATAGCTTAATTTCTTGTCAGTGACACTATTGATTCAAAGAAAGAACCACAGAAAGAAATATTCCCATGACCACAGGAAACAAGCATAAGATTTGATGATGCATCTAGGATCGTTGAGTTAGAAGACCTAGAGTTAGGTTCATAATCCCATTATTTGCTTCTTCTTAACTATGGAAGAAAGCTTGAAAACCATTTTGTAGTGGTTCAAAGGTCATTTGGTTTATTCATTTCTATCACTAGGAAGAAATAGAGCCACTTTCAAGGCTGCTTCAAATATTAACCTGGAGGCAGTAAATGAGCTCACCCAGAGTAAGTGCCCCTAAATACCTTATGTTCATTTTTTTCTCTTCTGGAACTGACTTAGGGTTTGGATGAGAACGGTGGGTGAGATCTAGGGGACAGTGTGCCTAAAACACCTAGAGAGTCAAAATAATAAGAAAACAGGATTTCAGCAAGAGCATAATGGAAAGCATAAAACCTAATGGAGTAAAAGTAAGAAATAATTGAACACACCAGTCGGAGTGGTTGCACTTAAGTGGTCGGGAAAAGAATCAAAGCTAAAAGTATGCTAAAAATAGCAAGTGAGGATCCAGGTTTGGAGATTCAACTTTTCCATTCTGTAAATTGATTTAGAATGTAACACTTAAAAAAAAAAAAGGTATTGATGAAGAAGCCAAATCTGGAAGATGCCTTTTCTATCTTCAACTTCGAATGTTGTTGTAGAGTATAAAAGGTATTGCTTATAAAGAGTCATTGCTACTAGATATCTTCCTCCTGGCTGCCTATTAAAAAGTCCAAATGAAATGTATATTAAAATCAAGACATCTGAAATTATCTTTTCACACTGAGAAAATGTTACATGATTCTAATTGTGCCTGGATACTGGTAAGATTTTTGCTTCTTCCTACTTCTGAGATCTCTCATCAAGAAGGAAACTTCTTCTTAAGTTCACAACCTAGGGAGTGATAACGCCAAGTGAAGAAGCAGTGATGACACAGTGTTTCTAGGGTAAATGTACTCAGAATTTCCTGGGAAGGAAGGTGAGGATTGCGAATGACCCCTGCATGAAAACTGTTCTAGGGAATATTTATATTTTTGTATCACAAAATGTACTTACATGCTTTTCTGTATCAGTGTGAATTCTTCAGGGTGCAAGTTATTGAGAGTGACTTTAAAAAAGGTGGTATATTATTTCATACAAGAAATTCAGAAGCAGGAGCTCCCACAGTTGGTTAGTTCAGCAGCTCAATGATGTTAGGACTCTAACTGAGCCTCTCTACCATTCTCCCACTTTCCCCTCATGATCGCAAAATGACTGCCACAGCTCCAAGCAGTCACAAGAAGACATCTAAAGGCATGAATAAGAAAAGAAACTTCCTCCTTTGCTTCAATTTATGATAAGAGGAAAAGCCTTCCCAGAAGTCCCAGGCGTCTTTTCATTAGCTCTCATTGACTAGAATTGGATCACTTGCCACTACTAAACCAGTAACTGGCAAAGGATAGGATTGAAAATGCTGGTTTAAACCAATCACAATTTTCCCTGAAGATGAGCCTGTCTTTCTTGGGTCCACTACTAGTTAAAAAAAACCTGATGTTCAATCATCAAGAAAAATAAGAGGGATGTTGAGTAGGTAGTTAACAAGGTCTGCATAACACCTATACATTTTTCTTTTAATTAAAGGTCTATTTTAAAATTTGCATTTAACATTTATTAAGAAAGCAGCATCCTAGAAACTATACAGAATAAAGCAAATACATGTCAACCCTAGCCTCAAAAAGGAGGAGAGAAACATGTACACAAAATAAGCCAAGATAGTGAACAAGGCAAAAGGGGCAAAAAGTAACAAACTATGGGATGAATATAGAACTTCCCAGATTCCAGGTCCCAAAGTGACCTTTGTTATTCTGTCATAGAAGGAGTTATTTTAAGTCCCATCATAGGGGTATGGTTTCTACTTAAATTTCCTACATCTCTGGGTCATATTCTAAACAAAAATCTAGAAGTATAAAAATGTCTTCGGTGAAAACATTTTAATTCTCTGTTACTTATTGTATTTTATTTCCCCAAAGGATTTTGTACTTATTCAAGGATAGAGGGTGACCTTGAAAATGAGATGTTGGCAGGAGGTATAGACCCCCTCACTGTGGAACCTGAGGGCCTCAGCCCTGCTGCCTAGGCTTATCTGCCACAGCACCTGTTCCTGTCTTGGGGGCCACCACTAAGAATGCCTTTCTGGGTGAGTCTTTCTCCCCCTACCCTGGGAACTCACAATCCCATTTGCAGGAATACACTGGGAAAGAGCTGAGGGATATATGCATCTGATATTCCATTTACTGAATTAACAAGCATTGGATGAAAGCCAGCATCATACTAGGCACTATGCTACCAGTGGAGAAATGTTATAACAAACAAGACATGGTCCCTATGCTCCCAGTCTTGTTGGGAACATACCAGGTGTCTGTGAAGCAATGCGTTTATAACTCTCAATATAGACACTCCAAATGTATTTGTTTATTGGAACCTCATTCTATATCTAGATATAGTCTACTGAATCATTAGAATAATACTATATAACACATATTCTACAAACTACAAATTTTCTTATGTGCTAGATAACTAACCATCATTTCTTTATTAAAAATAAAGCTTCAAAAACTAATCCCTACTGGTCTTTAAAACTCAGTCCATTGGCAAAGGAAACTGTGATGACAGCACGTAATCTCCAAACTTAAATCTGTCTTCTCTGTGTACCTCTCACGTAAAAGGTACTTCTTCAGTAATATTTTCAAATAGTCTTTCTTTCCCTGAATAACACAAGTTATGCAAAGGAAGTTGATGGAAATATGTATCTGAGACAGCTAATTTCATGATACTCTGGGTACTGACAGAATAATAAAAGTAAAATCTGAAAATCTGAATGAGGCACAAAAACACGTGCTTGGGAGGGCTTTCTGAGAATCAGTCTCTGCATAGGAAAGAATACTAGAAGGGGATTGTGATGGTTTACTTTATGTGTCAGCTTGGCTAGGCTATGGTACTTGGTTATTTGTCCAAACAGCAGTCTAGATGTTTCAGTGAAGGCACTTTGTAGATGCGACCTCCATCTATCATCAATGGACTTTAAATAGATTATCCTCAAAACTGTGGTTGGACACCATCCAATCAGTTAAAGGCCTTAAGAACAAAGACTGAGGTTTCCATGAGAAGGCTTTCTACCTAAAGATCGTAACACAAAAATTCTGCCTGAGTTGCCAACTTGCCAGCCTGCCCCACAGATTTCAGACTTGCTGGCTTCCATAATCAGGTGAGCCAATTCCTTAAAAATAAATATTTCTCTCCTTCTCCCACTCCACTTCCTCCCCCTCTTTCCCTCTCTTTCTCCTTCCCCTTATTGACTGTTTCTCTGGAGAACCCTGACTGACACAGGGATTAACTCAATAAAAAGGAAAGTGACCAGAAGGGGTTTAAAATCATGTAATTGCATAAAACTAAGAAATTAATGGAGGAAAAAAGCCTTTCATAGACTTGACCTGGGTGGAGAAGAATGAGGAGCATCAGTAGAGGGTCTTCCTTACAAAACAGAAGAGGGCAGTTCAGTCACCATTGACTGGGCTCTAAACATGCAGCTTTGGTATGAGACTGAGGGAGATGCCCACAGCCCACAATGACAGAAATGAAGAACCACAGATTCTTGGATTTAACACCAGGTTTCATTTAAAACCTAGTATCTGTAAAAACAGATCCAACATTTTAGTTCTTGGCAAGCTAGATTCAGGAGGAAGCCGGATACTACTAAAGAACCACGGAAACAGATGGCAGCTGCCATGCCCCACAGAAGCAGTGATGCCTGGTGCAAACGGTGCAGCCCCAGTGGCCGGTCTCCTTGTGGAGTCGACCAGTCCTGTGGGTGAGGACTTGGACACCACCTGAGGATCCTCAGAAATCCCCGCAGTGACTTCGCAGGAAGTGCGGAGTCCTGCATGAACTTCCCTGCAGTGTGTGTTATAAACCAATAAAACATGGTTTTCATGTAGCTTTGCTACTAAACCAAAATCAGTTGAAACATTTGGGGGGAAATAGCTGCTGCAGTAGATGACACGCTTAAGCAATGTGTTTTACACATCATAGAATTCCCATGTGCCTTCTCACTGTTCAAAACATCAACATCCACAGCAGCTACACCTGGGCTAGTAGCACACAGACCGGCCTCTAATGAGTCTTGCTATCTTGCTGTGTATTCATAAAGGAAGACCCAAGTAAAAATTATCTTTTTTATTGGAACCAGAAATCCAACTCCTGAGAATAGGTTCCTTGCTTTAAAACATAACTTCAAAATCTCCTTAAGCTTAAGCACAAACAACCATTCAGAGTCCAAAAAGAAGAGTCTTTTTTCCTACGTGATGACTCATTCTCTCTTCTGTGACTAACTGAGCTCAAATTTCACAAACCAGAGCACACTTACAATTTTAAGTCTGGGCTGAGGAATGGCAATATTTGCAAACCGCTTTACTTATATCAAAGCAATAAGAGCTTCAGTAAAGAGTACACTTTGGAGTCATTATTTTTTTAAGTCTTCTCCACCCAGCACCCAAACTGGGTCATTAAAACCTAGATAAAAATTTGAGAAGTGGTTCAAAATATCATTCAACCACTTTGCTACTGACATATACACACAAGCCAATGTCTATACCTCTAATGTGCAAGATCCTTCTCCTTCCTTTCCTTCTCCCCTTCCTGCCATCCTTCAATCCTTCCTTTGTCTCTCTTTGCCCTCACCACATACCTTTCTTACCTCAACCCTTAAACCCCCTCCTGTCCATGAACATCACCAAAATAGAAATCTCATCGCAGATGGTCCATTACTAAATCCAGAGCAAAAATATCTCCCAGACTATCTCCCCCACAGAATAGGTGAAATTTCAATGTCTGGGAAGGGAAGCAGCTGATATTCCACCTTCTGCTTCTGGAACATTGCTTCTTTCCCCGGGGTTCTCTGGGTAAGAGTTACAGAGGAATGCCCAAGATTTCATGCAGCAGGAAGTTGTGCCCTTGCTGAGAACAGCAGGAGCATCTGTGGGCCGTAAATCTTTGAGGAACAGTTGACGTTTGGATCCTCCAGTGGCAGGTATCCAGCAAGAACTCCAAAAATTCATCCTATTGTTTAAACTGTACCAACAACATGCCAGTCATTCTGTCAAATGCTAGGTAAACACAATAATGAAAAAGATATAGAGGTGGCTGCCCCGAAGAAACTTATGGCCTAATCATAGCAAGAAGTTCTAGACACATCTAGGAAATGTGGATCAGTAAGCTAAACATTTTTCTTTATTTGCTCATGTCCTAGGTGCTCATTAAGTGATAAACGTAATACAAAGTGTCAAAATGTGAGGTGAAAGCTAAAGGGATCAGACTGATGCTTCCCAATCTTTTTGTCTGGATTCAGTAATGTTATGTATTTTGAGGTTTTAAGTTCTTGGAATAATGAAGGACTTTTTGTTTTTCTTTCCTAAAAGTAGCCCCGTGGTCTTTCACAGACGAGGAAGATTCATGTTGAGGAGCTGGAGGTCAGGTCATGTTTGTTGATGACACTCTATCCCTGTTTGCTAGTTATTGTGCCTAGGACCTGTGGTCAAAGACAGCGAGCTACCACCAGCTCCTATTCGCATATTCCATCCTGTGAAATAGAGTGTCCTTGCATTCAGACACCCATTCTTCTGCAAGCTCCTTTTCTCACCATATATACAAGTTGCCTGAAGAAACTAGTATTTCTAGGCTTCTTTTTTTTTTCTTTATTGGCTTCAAAATTATAGAACCTAGAACCCCTTCAGGAAGGGGTTCCAGGTCTTGAACCTAGAAAACCTATGGATCCCCTAAAAGGCTCCCTGAGCACCCGGACTAGTAAATTTCTAAAGTTAGCTTTGGAATTAATTTCCCTTTGGCACCAAGGGCAGCTGTCATTCCAGGTGATACCATCAAGGTGAGTGAATTCATTCAGAATAGGACAAACTATACTGTGAAGAACATCACCCTCAAAATCTTAGTGACTTTACCAAGAAAGGTATATTTCTCACACACGTGAAGTCCTCAGCTGGGAAGACAACACAACTTTCGTGATTTTGTTCTCCCAACAGAAGGACTTTTTTTCTCTGCTCAGCAGTAGAGATTGGAGGATGGTGCAGGGATTTATACTCTCTTAGTCCAGAAGTAATCTCTACTTCCACCCATATTTCAATGGCCAAAACAGGTCATGTGGCTCCACCTAACCACGAATTAGCCTGGAGATGTAACCTACCACATGCCAGGACTGAAAATCACAATGTGAGTCAAAGGTCTGTGAAATGGATGAAGGTGAATGGCTAGAACCTAGAGAATTATTCCCTCCCCATTGCCCGCTTTGTGACATACGACCCAGGCAGGCTCTAGGCCTTTAGAGTCAATACATCCTCTGCCTTTCCAAGAAATGTACCTACTTATTCCAGCTCTCCCACCTCAACCCACAAATAATTGGTCTTTACTGGGGTTGCAATTAGAAGGAGGGTCATTTATATCACATAAAACTTTCTATCGGCAGAAGGTGGGGACTAAAGGGTGGCAGAGTTAAACAATCAAAGAGGATTAAAAATTATGATGTAGGTATGTATTTATTAAAATAGGTGTTTGCTACATATTTATAAATTAAAAAGTGTGTATTGGTACATATGGTATTATATCTGTACATATTCTTCATATACATATATAGATACAAATGTAGATTTATTTTCTATATAAATAGGGAAGTGTGTAGAAGAGTATTGCAAAGTATGAACAATGGTTAGTTCTAGTGGTAGAATCATATGTGGTTTTCCCACTACATTTTTCTGATGTATACTTTCCAATTGTATAACAACATAAATTATGTGTACAAAAATTAATCATGGGTGACACAGGAAGCCCCCTCCCACAGTGCAGTCAGTACAATGGAGGATCCCCTGAGTGCATGCTGCATGGGTCGGAGGGAGATGCACCGGACAGGGACTGGGCAGCAGTGACAGTCAACATCAGCGCTGTTCTGAGCCATCAGAGGCAAAAGGATGAATCAGTAATACTGAGCCGCCCTTTAAAATTTTATTTTGTTCATCATGGAGTTTTGCATGAGTTTTGATTTTGAAACTATCTCACTAAATATTATTTATTTTGATGACAGAGCTTTTTGGTCACACCCTATCCTCATCCTAGTCCTGCCATGGACCTCACATGGGACGGGGAGAGAAGAGGGACTGGCCGAGAAACTAGAAAGACTAAGAAATGATCCTGCCAATAACCACAAGGTCAATTATAATGAAGATAATGTGATGCCTAGAAGAGACAATACTGACAAACTCCAGTTTGGAGTGTGAGCGAGGTAGTTTCGAAGTCTCAAATATATATGTTCATTGAGTGTTAAACAATAGAGCAGGGATACCACAGCATCTTCACTGAAGATGTAGAAGAAGGAGAGAACTACCCTTGAATTAATTAGGTGGATTTAAAAGTATTTGAATGTACAAGTAGATGCTGGCAAAGTTGGCAATAAGTTGTTAAATAAAAAGAAAAAAATGAAATGTAACATATAATACAGGATAAGTTTAACTTTTTTATTTTCTTGTTTTTAATTTTTTATTAAACTTATTGGGGTAAGATTGGTTAATAAAAGTATGTAGGTTTCAAGTGTACAATTCTATAATATGTCATCTGTGTATCACATCATGTGTTTACCACCAAAGTCAAATCTCCTTCCGTCACCATATATTTGACCCTCTTTATTCTTAACTACCTCCCCACTTAACTTTTTAAGATGCATAAATTTTAAAACTGGAAGGATATGATGAAAAACATGACTGGTTATTAATTCTGCATAGTATCTTTATAAATTTTATTTTTGTCTGTGCATAACTGAGGTAGTTATTGTTCTTTCAACCTGGAACACCTCTTTTCCACTCTCTTTTGTAACACAGCCACTCTATCTCCTGGTAACCCTTCTATGACCTTTAGGTAGCAGGATCTTCTCATCACTAAGTGCAGAGGAAGGCATGTGACATAGACACAGCCAGAGGATGCTGGTAAACCACTGGCCACAGTAGCTAGTCCAGGGATGTGCACAGGCCCTGAACTGGTCTGTCAGCACCTTTCCTCGAGCCATCAGGAAAGGGATCCTCTCCTCTGTGGGATCACTGTCAGCTGGTAAAGCCACTGTTAACCTGGAGCTGCCAAAGTATCTTTTTATTAAATCCTCCCCTGAGGATACATTACTGATTTTAGAGAAAGGGGTAGGGAGAAGCTGGGAGCAGGGAAGAGACAGAGAGAAAGAGAAATCAATAGGAGAGAAACATCAGTAAGTTGCCTCCCATACACACCCAAAACCTGGGACTGAACCCACAACCTAGGTATGTGCTCTGACTGAGAATCAAACCTGCAAACTTTCAGTGCACAGATGACACTCCAACCAACTTAGCCACACCAGCCAGGGCCAAAGTGGCCTTTTTTTATTGTTGTGGTTTTGCCATCTCATTAAGACAGCTTTCTGACATGAAACAAAGACATAGGAAAGTAGGAACAAAATAGGGAAAGAAAAAAAAGGAAGAGGGAGAGACATTCACTCAAGAAATATTCTTTCTAGAGAAAATATCATTAGACCCAACAACACCATTGGATCCAGATTTTTCTAAAACTTTACCAACCTCTTGATTTCCTATTTATTCTGCCTTTGCAAAAAAAGTACCTATTCATTCCAGCTGTCCCACCTCAACCCACAAATAATTGGTCTTTACTGGGACTGAGATTAGAAGAAGGGTAATTTATACCACATAAAGCTTTATATCAGCAGAAGGTGGGGGAATAAAGGGTGGCAGAGTTAAAGAATCAGTACATTTCTCCTTGTGTTCATATTAGTTTGAATGGGTTTCCATCACCTAAAAACAAATATTTTTGACCACTGCATCTTTTTTGTGCTTTTTTCACTTACAAATGTTTTAATATGTCGTGCTTTATTAATCAGATTTTAATAGCTTACTTTAAGATAATTATATAAGTAAGTCTAAAATTCTGGTTAGAGTTTAATGGCCATTATTCTAACTTATCTACTGCATCTTTTTCTCACTTCTAATACATCTTTTATAACTGGCTCAAATGCATCAGAGGAATAGGCCAAATGTCCCCAATTAGGCAGGGGACAGTAATATAACATTGACTGCAAGTGCGAGACCCCCCGTATATGATTCACAGAGTCTAAGTGGTTGTCTGAGTCATCCTAATCCCCTAACCCGTCAAAAAGGTAAGATTTATTAGGTATCATACCAACCCCAGAGCTTATCCAGAAGAATTAGCAGAAAGCCAAAAATAATGTCTGAGTCTCAATATCTACAAATCAAATAAGGAAAGAAAGCAAACTAAATTAATTTAAATATTTGTCCACTCACAGATAATATTTCAAGTTCATTTTCCAACTCATAGGAGACAAGGCTGGAAAATGCATGCAAATAAAAAGTCTACAAGGGTGTTTGGAAATTATGATGTAACCATAAAATCAGCAGGTCTATATAGCACAAATTCCAAGGTAACAGGGGAACTAGGAAGTGGATGTACCAAAGCTTTATAATTTATTGCACACAATCCCATTCAATTTTCTCTGAAAGATGGTCCCATAAATCTGCAGTGAACAAGGAAACACCTTCAAACATCTCTAAAATGGTCATGTCTTAGAATAAAATGAAATAAAACAGTCATGTCTTGAGTAATTGAACTGCAACTGAATTAAAAAGCTATCATGGGAGAACAAATTTATGGCTCTTCTACATTAAGAATCAGTTGATCTGTTTCTAAATCAATTTGGTAATATGTATTAAGATCTTTAAAACTGTGCATACCTTTTAACCTGGTAATTCCATTCATAGGACTTTATCCTCAGGAAATAAATTGAATTAGAATAAAAATTTACACACAAAGGCATGTATCTCCCTGAACAATTGGATTGAATCTAGTTGTCCCAACAAGAAAGGCAAGCAGACTGGTCAGGGAATTAGCACACCCATCAATGTCAAACTTAACCTAATTAATACAGGCCAACTCCCAGTGATCTGCCCTGTGGATGAAAAAGGGACCACATCCAAACCTGACAAGCTCAGGGGAGGCCTGCATGGTGGTCTTACGAACTCAGAGACTGAAAGTAACCACATAGGATGTTCCAAACATAAAATTTCCTAACTGAAAGATAGGAGAATCATGGTGGGTGGTCACATCCTAGGTCTATAGCTTCTGTGACAAAGGTCAATCTTTACCTTAAGTAAGCCTGTTTATGTCTTTTTACATCTAAGGTAATATACCCTTGAAATATCAGAGTAGTCCCCTTTTTCTGGACCCCTCAGGGTATAATCCATCACACCAGCAGGAGACCACGAGCCCTTTATTGTTATCTTCTTCCCCAAATACCATCTCTATGTGCTGTAAAGGCTGTTTGTTAACTATCCTGTAACCACCAATGTAGAAGAAGTATGTGTGTCTCCACTGTACTCTTTACCCAGTCTCAGAGATTTCCTGGTTTTGCTTTTTCCAGTCTCCTTAATCTACTGCCAGTGAATTCCATGTAACCCTCTTTACATCTCCTTCTATGATTTTACTGTAAAAAAATTACCATTCTCCAGAGCATTCTCTCAATGTATTGAGATTTTGCTTCCTGGTAATTATCAGTTTGGCTCAGGTAAACTCATCAAAATTCTATACAGGTTTGGACGTTTCTTATGTCCACAGCGCTTTTGTAAAGGAAACCCAACACCATCATTCTAATCATCTGCTAGCCCGAGAAATTAGCCACTGCACCAATCAAAAGAGGTTTACTGTAGCATTGTTACAGAAAAAATGAAGCGACCAGACACTGAGGGGTTAGGAGCACAATCTTTATTTACGTGCACAGGCCCAGAGGAGACAAACTCCAAATTCTGAGCCCAGAACAATAGCCCCGCACTCCTTTTATGCTGGGCCAAGTGGGGGAAGGGTCTTGGGAGGTATAGATTTGGCGCCGAAGGGGTTTACAGAGGTGGGAGATAAGCATTTACAGCATTTGTCAGGGCAAATGGTGTCTCAATATCTACAGCATTAATCAGAGCAAATACCATTTCATCTTTGGTATCAGCCTTGATTTCCTCTACAGCATGTGCCTCCTTATTGTGTCCCCAAAGGAGGCTTTCTTCTCCATGTACACAACACACACCCTGGGAGGGATTGTAGTACTTAACAAGATGAAGACAAACCAGTTGAACCTGGATTCAACCACGCTCCACCAATCAACATATGATAATACATAAACATGGTTTTTGGAAGTTCGTGTTCATTATTTAATAGAAAACTAAAAGAAAGTTTTATTTATTCATACAGGGGTGTTACAACTGAATTGTGATCTCTCAAATTTAAGACACTATAGGTTTCCAGGTTTTTTGTTCCTTTGGCTGGTTAGCTGGATAGTTTTCATTTGTTTGTTTTGGGGATTTGGGGGTTTTGTCTTTTTTTCTTTGCTTTTTAGTTTAACTAACAAGGTAAGAGGGAAGGGAAAACTAATATCTTAGAGGTTTTCTTTTTAAAGCAAAAGTAGGAAAAAACAGGAGAGAAAGGTACTTCCCTAGTTAAGCCAGCCTAGTGGCGCTGCTAGAGGGTCATCGCAGAGGGAAAAAAAAGTTGATAGAATGTGGGTAATCATCACTGAAAAGATTAGGCAGAAATTAAGCCTAAATGCCTACACTGAAAAATTTCCATTTCTAAAGACTGCCTGAGACTGCTTTTTAACAGTTAAAAGTGACACCTAGTGTCGAGCAAGAGAAGTGAGCCAGTTCCCAAGTTTGAGAGTCACCTGGACATTTCTTCACTCGCTTCACATCCTTCTGTCAAAGGTTAGTTAAAAATGGACCCTCTTTGACTCCTTTCATCTTAGAACATGAACAGGAAGTTGCAGGTAGAGCTGTCCAAGTCACCAGCACTGACAACATAGAGAATCATGTATAAACTTCACCCTTTCTTAATCAGACAATGCACGCTAGATAATTACTTGCAAATGCAGGTTAACAGAAGATACATTATCAATATAAAGGTCAAGAAATTTCCTTCATAGGAGATTGATTAAATAAATTATGACATATCCTTTCAGCAAAATTTATTGTAACACAAAAATTAAATACTTAATAATATGGGGAAAACATTTATGATATCTGCTAAGTAGGGGGGAAATAGCTACAGGACAGCATACAGAGAATGTCCCAATTTTGTAAAAAAAGATAAAAATGGGTATATCTGCACATAAAACCCCAGAATTTAATAGTAATATTGTTTGCCTTTGAGCAATAGGATTAAGGGTGATTTCTTTTCTCTCTCTCTCTCTTTTTTTTTTTTGTAAGAATGTTAACTGTTGCAATAAAAATACAACTCACATTTTTTTTTAAACCAAAGGCAAAAATCTAAATAAGAAGGAAAGTGGGAGAGGCTAACTTGTCATAAATTAGATAAATAGAAGCATGACTGATTTTTGCTAAAATCAGGGGGGAATTATACATGAAATTGCATAATAAAAAATATTGTTAAGTACCAAATTATAAAATGTTGTATTATTTGCTACTTATATATTCATCATCTCACTACAACTGGATCTATTCAAAATTTGCCCTTCTTTCCTCTGTGTAGCAAATTCTGAAGTCAGGTTGCCAACTTAAATCTTAGGGGTCAGGAGCACATTGAAAATAGGTGAATCATATCACAGTAGGAAGTTATGAAGGCTGCGGGCTCTGAGAAGGGGATGCACATCAGAAGACATGCAAAATCAAGTGCTTTCACGTCCTCCCCACTCCTGTCCAAATGCATTGAAGGTGCTGGCCCAGGCGTTACTCAGAGCCCTCCATAAAGTAAAGATTCGGTTTAATTCACTATAGCCCTGGAACCTAACTTACATACAGTTCAGAACATGGTTGCAGAGTGAATATTTTGTCAACGTTTCTACCGCTGCACTCCTTCTGTTTAAAGATCTTGGGCAGTCAGGGTCAACTGCTTGCCTGGCCCCTTCTAGCGACTGACAGCACAGCCAGGACCTGACCGAGGCTCTGGCCTCTGGAGGCAACAGGCTCAGGCCTAGACTCCAGCTCTGCCACTTTGCAGGGTCTTCAGCAACTTTCTTAACATTCTTAAGTCTCAG
>PVJD01013446.1:0-33986 GCA_004026545.1 Mormoops blainvillei
ACGGTCAGACAGACAGACAAGGCCAGAGTTCCCACTTTGGTCAGACAGACAGACAAGACCAGAGTTCCCACTATGGTCAGACAGACAGACAAGACCAAAGTTCCCACCATGGCCACACAGACAGACAAGGCCAGAGCTCCCACTTTGGTCAGACAGACAGACAAGGCCAGAGTTCCCACTGTGGTCAGACAGACAGACAAGGCCAGAGTTCCCACTTTGGTCAGACAGACAGACACCAGAGTTCCCACTACGGTCAGACAGACAGGCAAGGCCAGAGCTCTCAATATAGTCAGTCAGACACTGAGGAAACTGGGCAAAATAGGCCCTTCCCAGGAAGTGAAGGAGCAAGCAGAGGTTCATCCGTTGCACAGTCGGGGAGTTCAGGGAGACCAACTCAACAGGCTCGAGGACAGAATGTGAGCCACGATCGGGGACAGAGGTTTCAGTCTAGGGTAGGGCAGCAGAACAGCCACCAGGCGTGGGAGCCTGAAGAGGGTAGCCAACACCACCAGCACAAACTCGTAGCACAAATCCAGCAACAAAGGCCACTCTGTCACAAAGGGAGTGATTGGCAATTGTGCAGTAGTGAGCTGGGCCACGGACAGGCCCAGACCAGGGAGAGGGGTGGTGAGGGGCAGAGCCACCAGGCAGAGGAAGAGCAGGGCCACCAAATCTGGGGTAGACATGGTTGTAACGGTCAGGAAACTCCATATAAGGAAGAGGACAGGCAAACCCATGAAGAGGAACAAAGCCATCAGACGCGGGACAGACAAACCCTTGAAGATAAGCAGAACCGTCAAAGACAAGACAGACAAATCCATGAAGAAGATCAAAACTGCCAGCAACAACAGAATAAGCAAGCCTGTGAGAAGAAAGAGAGATACCAAGGGTTCCTGGGTCATCAGTCTCATGGGACCCAGCAAGGCTATGCTAACAGAGAAAAATTCCGCATGAATGAGGATGGCCAGAGCCAAAGCACCCAGGGAAGGCACAAGGATGTAGCCTTCTATGCAACCCAGAGCAGTGGGAGGCCCCAAAGAAGAGAAGAGGGCGAAAGTCACCCTACCAAGGCAGCTCTTGCTCCCAACCCCCTCTATGACTATCTACAAGAGCAGAGAGTGCATTGGCACTAGGCCTTGCACACACCAAGAGCCACAGCTGAGGAAGAAATCTACATGTCAAGTTCATATTTACTTCTGTTTAAGAGATTGAGAATGTATGGCTTCCTTCTCTCCTCTACTTTCTATCTACTTGCAAGGATGCTTTGGAGGGTTAACATTCACTTTTAGGGCATTTCAGTTCTTTGAGCAGCAACTCTAGGGTGTTCTGTTTGGGTAAAATCTGAGTGGTAAATTGGGTGAAATAATCAAATCCAAATTTTGATTAGTTCGGGGATTTAAATCATTTCCTGGTTTGCGTTCCCTGTAGACAGGACGTGGTTGTATCACTGAAAGGTAGAAACTTATTCCAGAAGTTCAGAAACAGGAAAGGTATTCTGAAGACGCATGTCACAAACTGAGAAGAGGGCATCTGGGCTTTGGTGAGCTTTGGCTCCCATGGATAAAAGGTCAGGAATTGCAAGCCTTATAGTCTACACCAAAATGAAACACAGTGACAGGCCTCTAGGAGAGCCAGAGAACACAGAGAGCATCTCTGATCCACATCTCCAGCACCCAGGCTCCAACGCTTCACCAGAGAGACTGTCCACTGAGCTCCTATCACTACAGCTCACTGGACTGGTTTTAGTTCAATGCCTTTCTAGATTCTGATCACATTAAGCGGAGAAAGAGCATATGTCATCTGTTTTCAGATTCCAGGGAGCCAAAACTATCTCTCCATAGCTCCTGGGGCCTGAAAACCCCTCACGAGAAAATCTATGGAATTGTATTAAAACACCCAATAAATGATTGGTGAGCAACGACTTCGGTGACTCTTTTCCTTCTTCACGGTGGGGCTGTGCTATCTTCACTTGTGGATGGTTTTCTAAGAACAAGACCTTATTTCTCAACTTCTAAGATCTCTTTGTTCTTTGAGTTCCTGGCCACTGGAGTGGGGGGGACCAATAGGAAATAAAATGGAGCCAAAAGGAATTTATCTATACATTATTTTCAGCTCCTTCCCCCAAAGAAAAGTCAAATTTGACTCTTCCACCTCATTCACTTCCACATTCTAATGGTCATTAAGTCTTGCCAACTCTCTATCCTCCATATCTCTTGAATCTCTCTCCACTCTTCTATTTCCACTGACTTAATCTCCCTTCTCTTCAGTGGCTCCCAGTGACTTTAGAATAAACTTCACACACTTTAGAATAAAGTTAGCATGGCATGTAAGCCTTTAACCATCCGACCCAGATGACTTACTCAGCCTAGTTGCAGGAAAGGCACCTCCTAGGAGCATCCAATTCTCCAGCCACAACAAGGATATGGCCTTTTCTTAGTATACCATGGTCTTTCACTAATTCATAGGTTTGACTATACCATCCCATGGCCTGGAAAACCTCTCCTCCCTTTTCTACCTGGCGAAAACCTAGATATCCTCTCAGTCCCAACTGAAACATCACATCTCTGAGTAGCCTTCCTAGAATCTAGGAAATACAAAAGGAGATAAGAGTGGGTGCTGAGGGCATAGGATCATATTCTCCATAGGAAGGGTATAAAAACTCATAACAATAGCCCCTTTCCTCAGAGAGATTGCAAAATAGTAAGACATATGTATACAGCAAGTGCCATAAAACAAGGAAAGATGTCATAAGCAAAGAAAATTGTTGTCATGGTACAAAGAAGGGAGTAGGTTTGTTGGAAGGATTGAAAACGACTTTCACAGAGTAAGGCACCTAAACTAGGACCATGGTGCTTGTGGAGAGGGGACAAGAAGGGTCATGGCTTGTTCTGGACCGTAAACTCAGTGGGGATGCCCATTTGTTGGCTGCTGTTTTTAAATAGCAAAATTGTTCAGGGGTAAGATAGGTCTTCTTTACACATGTTCTCTGTAACATAGGCCCTCCCCAGAAAGCTAGACGAGAGGGTGAAGAATAAACCCAAAAGTGAGAAGTCTCAAAATCTGGAAGCGTCTTAGGGCCCATGGAGGCCGTGAGTGGGTCAGCAGGCAACTCTGGGCGGAAGGGATTTGGGCATTCTAGGCAGAGGGAAGAGCATGGGTACAAAATGGAGATGGAAAGTCTGGGAGTGCAACACCGACGAGGGAAAGCAGAGAGAGACAGCTGAAAGGACAAAGTGAGCCAAGTCGTGGAGAACCTCCAACTCTACCATGAAGAGTTTGGAATTTTTTCCTGTTAGTAGTAGGAACCACAAAAGTTTTCTGAGCAGCCCTGGCTGGTGTGGCTCAGTGGATTGAGTGCCGGCTTGCAAACCAAAGGGTCGCCAGTTTGATTCCCTGTCAGGGCACATGCCTGGGTTGCAGGCCAGGTCCCCAGTAGCAGGTGCACGAGAGGCAACCGCACATTGATGTTTCTCTCCCTTTCTTTCTCCTTCCCTTCTCCTCTCTCTAAAAATAAATAAATAAATAAATAAATAAATAAAATCTTTAAACAAAAAGTTTTCTAAGCAGAAAATGAGAAATTAAGAGAAAAACTGGCAGAAAAGATGGTTGGGATAGAGAGAAATAGCTAATATAAGAATGGAATTGGTGAATTTAATCTGTGTAACTTCCCCATCACAGGTACAACATATACCCATGCAGACCTGGCAACAGGGCAGACTGGGGTGCATCCAGGCTCTAAGGCCAAAACCCAACAACCAGAAAGAGGGTGGGGGGGGCATCGATCTTCAAGAAGGGTGTGAAAGGAGGGAGGGGAAATGCCCTAATGTGGCACAGGCTGACCAGAAGTGGTCTCTGCAGCCGGGGCAGGAGGGGGTGCGGGTGGGGGAGCAGCTGTCTGGATCCAAGCCACAGGGCAACCTTCCAAATTTCCTCAGTTGAAAAGTCCAAACAGAAGACCCTTCCCTTTAAGGGCTGTCTTTATTCCCCAACTCTGAGAGAATCATGTATACTGTGAGGCTAATTCACAGTACTTCCTCCAAAATATACCTTAATCAGAAAGACATTTCCTTGTAGATAACTGATCTTTACTTCACTGCAGCCAACTTTCTGGGGATCACTCCTCAGCTGCCTCCTCCTCTTTTCTGACTACAGGTTATCTTATCCCGTCCTGTGGCTTTAAATATCATTGCTATTTCTAAGACTCTCAAATCTTCATCTCCAAACCTACCTCTTTTCTAAACCCTAGACTCGTATACCTAATTATCTACTTGGCATTTAGTTTGAATGTGAAATAATATCTCCGCCTTAACATTCTCAAACAGAACTCTTGACTTAACCTGTTTCTCCCTCAGTTTTCTCCACTTCCGTAAGTGAGTAGCACCACCCACCTTGCAGAAGCAAAAACCTAGAACACATTCTTTATTGTAATCACTCTTTCCCCTCAAATTAAATTCATCAGCAAGTCGTCTTGCTTCCATCTTAAAACACATTTTCGCTCAGCTCCGAAGTTCTTGTCATCCTTACACCTGTCACCCCCATCTCCACATCTCCCTCTTAGAACGCAGCAACAGCTCCCTGATGGGGCTCGCTATTCCTTTGTAAAATGTAAACCATGTCATGTTGCCACCTCCCAACCACCCACTTAAAATGCTCAGCAGTTTTCCACTACAGTGAAAATAAAATTTAACATTCTTCCCAGGGCCGTCCCAGGATGGGGCCCTGCCAGGTCTCATCTTGCACCTCTTCTCTACAGTCACTGTTTTCCAGCCACTCTGGCCCTCTTTTCACGGTTCTGGCAGGACCACCCGGCTCCCACCTTGAGGCCTTGAACGGGCTATTTCTTTTGCCTGGAATATTCTTATCCCTGATCGTTGTGTGGCTAGCTACTTATTTCATTCAGGTCTCAGCTAAAAAGAAGCTTCCTCAGAGAAGCTTCTCTAACATTTAATCTAAGAAATTATGTCGCAATCACTCTCTTCCACATACCCCTCTTTTCATTGTTGCCGTTCTTAGCATTTTTCACATTTGAGATCTTGTTTTTGTGTTACTCGTTCACTGTCTTTGGTCCCCTAGTGGAACTTCAGGTCCATAAGAGCAAGGATTTTGTTTGTCTTGTTTGCTACTGTGCCCTCGGTGTCGAAAACAGCGGCTTGCTCATGGTGCGTGCCCGCGGCATGTGCTGAGTGCTCATAGGAGCCCTCCGCGGTCTGGCTTCAGCTTACGTTTCCAGTTTGGCGCCCCACAACGCCCCAGTATGCCGCCTAAATTTACTCCAACTTAACTACACAACGTCTCAGCCTCCACACCTCTGCTTAAACAATTTCTTCCACTTAAATGCTCTCCTAATCTTCATGTGTCAAAATGTTACCCATGCTACTAATTAGCAACAGCTTCTGGACCTATCAACAGTACAGAGCTTATCACATTGCACTGACGCCATTTTTAAGCCCATCTGTTTCCCACACCAGGCTTTGAGGTCCTAGAAGGCAGAAACTACATCTTAGTCACAGTCTTATCTTCAGCACCAAGCATAATGACTGGCCAATTATATAGAAAGAGACTGGGATTTAGAATAAAAAGGCCTGTATTTGAGACCTAGCTCCACCACTTATTAAAGTTATGATAAAAAAAAAAAAACAACTCTTTCTCTTTAAATCTCAGTTTCTTTATCTGTAAAGTGAAGTTTAAAATCCCAATAGTTACTTAAAAATAAATTGAGATAGCATATACAAAATAATTAATAATCTGATATCTTCTTACTTATTTTGTTGGTATTTACTGTCTTTTCCCCTTTAGCATGATTTTCGGCATAATAGAAGGTTAATAAATGCTTAGCATAATATTGAAAAGCCCAGCGTACATGCCAGCTCCTCCAAGAAGCCTTCCTTGATCCCTCTTCTTCCCAGACAATAGTAACCACTCCTTTCTCTACAAGCAATGTCTTTGAAATCTTCGGCAATCATCATCCCAGTCTGCATTACTGTAGGTAGCAGTGAACATACCTCACTCCCTGACTATATGAGAGTGTCCTTCAGAAAAAGCTCCACACCTGAATCTCCACATTGTTATCACTCAGAGTAAGCACTGGGTGGGTGCTTGTTGAATCAGACGTGACTGAATGAACTCTCTCCATTACCTCACGACTCTCTTCTCCAAGCCTGGAACCACCATTCTATGGCCATAGCCCTGTTCTGCTATTAGTTCACTCTCATGCCTGCAACCCCCCCACAACCCAGGACCCAACCTTTCCCTTGCCAACGTTCTATGCCCCTCCCCCACACGTCCCTGTTTAAATAGAGCTCCACCGACACTTTTCATGATTTGCAGGAACCCAGATTGTGGCCATTTTACGTTCTTACTTTTTGCTTCACTTCCCCTTTATCCTCCCTCTCAGTTCAAACCCAACAGTTCTTATCCCTCTACTCCTTGAAAGGCCGGTTCCAAACTTAGGTCCTTTAACCCTCTCTCAGTGCTCGGTTGATTTCCATATACTCGGGTTTTCCTGTGTGCATTCTGCCCTTTGATAGTGGCACATACCAATGTTCTCCTGTTGCTTCATACTGTTCAACCTTTCCACAGAAGCTATAAGGTCATTAAGAATCTAATAAGCAAAGAACATATATGCATGACCCATGGACATGAACAACGGTGTGGTGATTGACTGTGGGAAAGGAGGGTGGGCTACAGGGAGGTGGGCAAAGGGGGAAAATTGGGACAACTATAATAGCATAAACAATAAAAAAATGTTTAACTTAAAAAAAAAAAGCCCTGGTTGGTATGGCTCAGTGGATTGAGTGTCGGCCTGCAAGCCAAAGGGTCGCTGGTTCGATTCCCAGTCTGGGCACATGCCTGGGTTGCAGGCCAGGTCTCCATATGGGGCGCCCGAGAGGTAACCACACATGATGTTTCTCTCCCTCTCTTTCTCGCTCCCTTCCCTTCTCTCTGAAAAGTAAATAAATAAAATCTTTAAAAAAAAAAAACCAACGAAAAAAGAGAAAAGAAGGCTGGTGAGTCTCCTATTCCTTTGAGAACCTAGCACAAATGGATTTGCAGCCATTGCTGTTAGCTAATTTACTAGGAGACTTACTCAAGCAGTTGGAGCCTAATTTGAATGGAATATTTATTGACTGAGTATTTACTGTCAAAATACAATCTCTTATTGCATTTTGCCTACAGGCAACTTGAATTCTTGAGAGGAAAGGGCTCTGAGAACACCATTAAACAGATGGCAACAGTCTTAAGAGAGAGAGCCCTGAACCGGGGGTCAGGGAACTTGACTTCTAGTTGTGGCACTGCTACTAATGCCACATAGGATATGGGGTAATTTTTGTCCCTTTACTGTGCTCTGGTTTTCTCATCCTTAAAATATGGAGTTGGCACCATACAATCTATAATGTCTCCTTCAAGTCATAATGCTATGGTTTTAGAATTAAATGTCTAGATGAATCAGCCAGGCAGATGAATTTAGTAAATATCCTAGAGGCTGAAAAACACCCTACAAGTCAACTGGAGAAAAATATGGAGTTCTAGCACCACCTACTGATCAGTGGATTCATTGTGTCTTCAGATTCTAGAAAATGACAAAGGCTTCTTAGAAGGGAACAGGTCGCAGTATGGTGCTCTTTGCCCAGTGAACAAGTGAGATTTTGTCATATGGACTAGTCACCAGTTTCTGCCACAGAAGCTGTCATCCCTAACTGTGCAGTGTATATGGATTGTGCAGTATGCTGTAAAATTAGGAACAGCAGTTTGGGAGGCCAGTATAAGTGAGTTTTAATCTTGGTCCAACCACTTTCTATGTAACTTGAGCCTCAGTTTCCTCATTTTAAAATTCAGGTAACTACATCTTCATAGGGTTGCCGTAAAAATCTGCGGAGTGCCTGGCGAGGTGGCTGGTACGTTCCGGGCACTAGGGAACTGCAAAGACACCACTCACGCCCTAGAAGAGCTTACAACTAGTCAGGGTAGGGGCAAGTGCTAAGCTATGCATATAATTATGATTCGATATACAACAGTTGTGGATTATCTCATTCATACCAAGGGCTATAACAAAGTGATAAGATGATAAAGCAACATGGAGACTCAAAGAAGGAATGGATTATATGCAGGTGGGGCAAGACAAAGGTCTTCATAGTAAAGGAAGCATCTGTCCTGGACTTTAATGAACAATTAGGTTATAAGTATGCAGATGAATTTCTTTAATTAATATTGTACACATTTAAAGCCTCACTTCAAATTTCACCTCCATAAAGCCGTCTCCTACCCCTACCTTAGTCATCCATTTTTCCACTCCATGTCTGCTCCTACTATTCTCAGTTCTCTATTCTGGCAGTCTAATTTATTCTGCTTATTTTAAAGTCCCCAATTTACAGCTATCCTTCACAGACTTCTCTAAAGCCAGGTAAATCATCAATTTTATTTATTTATAAAACCCCACAGTGCAATGTCTACTAATAAAACAAGCATCTTACATATGTATAATATTGCGGCTGAGGTTCGAAAGTCTCAGGTTCATTTATTCATTCACCCAACAAACACTGATGACTACAATTTGTTGGATGCCCTGCTGAGCATTGGAGGGTGTACATAGGCAGGGTGTTTGCCATGAGGAAATCACAATCTATTTATTGGTCAGAAAACAATCACAATTCCACGCGATGGGTTCGAAAGAACGATTGTTTGCAAATACAAGTAAAAAGTAGCCATCGCTAACTTTCCTTGAGCACTTAGTGTGTGCCAGGCCTAATGCTGAGTACTCACAAGACTTATTCCATGGAATCCTCTCATGAATCCTAGGAAGTGAGGTGTTTTTTTATCATCTCCATTTCATAGATGAGAAAGCTGTGGCATCAAGAAATTAAGTAACTCACTCAAAGTTATATATCTTGAAAGTGGCAAGAATAGAATTCAAATCTGGGTTTAACTGCTAGGCCCGTGTTTTTAAATCACTTTATTGCCTCCCAAACCAGTGAAATGGGTCTATCTGACAGGGGCTATAATTTATAGAGCAGAATCTGGTACGTAACTGCCAAGTCAGCTGGTATTTAGTAGAACAAACACGCACAAGACATATGCGAGGTAGGGAGAGCGGAGGGCACAGACATGAATCGGCCGTCCCTGCCCTCAAGGAGCTCGCAGTCTGCTGAATAACCTGGCGCATATAAATCAATACACTTAATTCAAAAAATACTATGAAGGTCTATAGTAAGCTCAAGGACCAGGGGAAGAAAAAATTACATCTAATTGGGAACACTAGTGGAATTCTTGCTAGAAGCAGCATTTGGTCTGGGCCTTTAAGGACGAGTAGGCTTGAGAGAAGCAAAGGTGGGAAAGGAGGTAGAATGAAGGTCACTAGGCTTGACAGCATTAAGCATGACAGATCTGACTAGGGTTTCTCATTGACTGTGATCATAATAGGAGCATAGCAAATTGTGATTTCTTTAAGAAAAAATAAAAACAGCCTAAAGCATGACACCAAAAGCAGAGGCAACAAAAGCAAAAATAGAAAAAATCGGACTACAGCAAAATTAAAAACTTCTGTCATTAGCACTGGTCAGGTGGATCAGTTGGTTGGAGCACCATCCCATACACCAACGAGTTGCCAGTTCGATCCCCGATCAGGACACATACCTAGATTGTGGGTTCAATCCCTGTTTCTCTCTCAAACCAATGTTTCTCTCCCCTGCCCCCCCACCCTGCTTCCTCTCTCTCTAAATCAATAAACATATCCCCAGGCGATGATTTAAAAAAATAATACTTCTGTCATCAAAGTACAGTCAACAGATTGAAAAGGCAAGTCACGGAATGGGAGAAAATATTTGAAAATTGTATATCTGATAAGGGGTTCATATCCAGAATATAAATAACTCTTAAAACTCAACAACAAAAGAAATCCAAGCTATCCTGTTAAAAACTGTGCAAAGGACTTGAAGAGACATTTCTCCAAAGAGGGTATACAAATAGCCAATAAGCAAATAACCACACGAAAAGACGTTCAACATCACTAATCATTAGAGAAATGCAAATCAAAGGCACAGTGAGATACCGCTTGACACCTATTAGAATGGCTACTATAAAAAAATGAAATTTTTATTTTAATTAATAAAACAGAAAATAATAAATACTGGCAAGAGTCTGGAGAAATTGGAACCCTTGAGGGTAGGTAAAGTCATGCACCATTATGAAAAACAGTAAGGCAGGTCCTCAAAGAATTAAAAATAAAATTACCATATGATCCAGCAATTGCACCTCTGGTTATATAACCAAAAAAATTGAAAGCAGGGTCTTGAAGAGATAATTGTACACTCATGTTATAGCAACATTATCACAATAGCTAAAATATGAGAACAATCCAAGTGTCCATTGATGGATGAGTGGGTAAACAAAAATAAATAAAGTGGAATATTATTCAGCCTTAGAAAGGAAGAAAACTCTGATACATGCTACAACATGGGTAAACCTTGAAGAAATTATGCTAAGTGAAATAAGCCAGTCGATAGAAAGACAAATACTAAATAACTGCCTCATATGAAGTGCCTAGAGTGGTCAAATTAATTCATAGATACGAAAAGTAGAATGGTGGTTGCCAGGAGCGGGGGGCAGAGGGGAATGGGGAATTATTGTTTAATGGGTACAGAGTTTGGTTTTGAAGATGCAAAGAGTACTGAACATTGATTGCTTCACACTGTGAATGTACTTAACACTAATGAACTGTACATTTAAAATAGTTAAGATGGAAATTTTTTGTTACATGTATTTCACCACTATTTAATTTTTTTTAAATTTAGTTTAAAAAAAAAAGAAGCCTATAGCAACCTTAGGTTAAATAAATAGAAGTAGTTTCCAGATAAGGAGAAGAAAGAACTCCCTGCCCTGCACTGCTCAGTCCAGACATCAGGGAAGCCATTGCCAAGGAGCATGATGGGGACTTCTCTCCTCAAGGAGATTTAAAGGACGTTAGAAGCATCTGCACATATGTAAAGATTGCCATATAGAATAAGGAGCAAGTCTACCTTACTTGAAAGAATAGGACTAGAGCCAACAGGTACAAGTAAAAGGTAAGGGGATTTTACCCAATTCAAAGGGAAATTTTCTTACATTTACAACATTCCCCAAACAGAGTCCATGGTTTTTGGAAGCCGTGATCTTCTCATTACTAATCCCGCCTAAGGAGAGACTGTGTACCAACAGTTAGGATCAGTGTAGAGAGACTTTGACAGTGGACAGAACTTGAGTTAGATGATTTCTAAATTGTAAAGGGGTTACCTAGAGCAACCACCCACATAACCCAGAAACCTCTACCTTGGCATCCTTGCCAAAGAGTTTCCCAGCTTCTGTCAGAACCTGGTTTTAAAACAATAAAGCCCTGCGATGTTTTTACTCAGGTGCCTTATTCTCGCCTGTGCTGTATTGCGATGAGTTGTGGTCAGTCAGATGAGAAATAAAAGAAGCCATATTTCACCTTTAATTCCTCCATGTGTCTGAACAGAAAACTGAGAGGTTTGTGAATCATGCCACAGTTGCTCCCCTGGGTAGGACCAATGGTCCATGCAGCCATTGTTTGCATCTCCATCTGGAAAAAGCAGGGGATGAGAGCGGTGTCCACACATATTAGGGTGTCCACACACATTAGGATGCCCACGCCCTCAAGCAGCCCAGTGGGGGCTAGCTTCCTCAAAACATCCAAGCTCTTTTGGAAAACATCTGCACTCTCAACACTATCAACCTCATCAGAGAGTTAATCCCATATTATAAAATCTGTCCGGAAAAAGTCCAGCCATTGTTAACATAATGAGAATGGTTTACGCCACATCCGTGTAACCTGGCAGCCGAGGAGAGTGGACTGGAATGTGCATGTGTGGACAATACGACTTCACCATACTAGTCAGTGGGGGTAGTGGATGTCCTTGAGTGAGCATGTGTACTGTATGGCCGTCACATTCAAAATGAGCAAGTAGAGCAATGAATCTGCATCAAATTTTGCGTTAAGCTTGAACATTCCTCCACGGGAACTATTTGGATGATTCACAAGGCTGCAGCTATGGGCAGCTGGTGATTGGCAGCTCCATCATAACAACATGCCTGCATCACATCTCGTGCACAGTTTTCTGGCAAAACATTTAATCACTCAGGTGACTCAGCACCCCCTACAGCCCAGTTTTGGCACCCTGCAACTTCTGACTTTTCCCAAAACTAAAATCACTTTTGAAAGGGAAGAGATTTCGGACCACAAATGAGATTCAGGAAAATACAACAGGGCAGCTGATGGTGATTGGGGGAACTGTGTGAGGTCCCAAGGTGCCTACTTTGAGGGGGACTGAGGCATCATTGTCCTATGTACCATGTTTCTTGTATCTTGTATGTTCTTCAATAAATGTCTCTATTTTTCATACTACATGGCTGGATACCTTCTGGAAAGACCTCATATTTACAAACCAAAATGTCCTACTTCTTCTCTCCATTTGTCTTTAAAGTTCAAAGAAAGAATTCCCCATTTTTAGGAAATTCTCTCCAAAGAAAGGAAGGAATTCTCAGAAGGAATTCTCTCAGGAATTTTCCTGACCTCAGAAGGGGGTCAGGACACATAAAGGGAGAGAGATTAAAGGAAGATTCTTTAAACTAAAAAAGCCCTCCCCTATTTAGGATTCTTTCCCTCTGAGAGAAAACCAAAAAAGCCAAGAAGCTAAAGAGTCATTGTCTCACAGAAATTAATAAGAGTTTTCACCACAATTTGATTAAATAAAACCCAATAAGGAAACTAGAATACGAAAAGGAGTCAGATTCCTTAACCTACTGGGCCTCTACTAGTTCAAAATACCTTGGCCGTTGACAAATAAATTTTATTCATTCATTCGTTCACACATTTCTTCATTTATTAACAAATATTGAGCGCCTACTGTATTTCAAGAAACAGGTAGGCACCAGGGATGCAGCATCTTTAAGAAACAAAGACAAAAAACATAGTCCTTGTAGAGTTTAACATCCAAGAGAGAGACAAGAGGAGATAAATAATTAAAATCAGATAATGACAAGTGCTGCAGGAAAAAAAAAAAGCAATGAAGGAAGATAAATGTTGAGTGTCACAAAAATAAAATAAGGCTGTCAGGGCGGGTCTCCTGAGAAAGTAACATCGGAGCAAAGACCTGAAGAAGGTAAAGGAAAGAATCCAATGACTATCTAAGGAAGCGCATTCCAGCAGCTGCAGAGGCCCTAAGGCAGAGGCGTGCCAGGCATATTCAGGAAATAGTAAGAGACAGGTGGATACAAATGAGCGAGGGGGTGAGTCACAGGAGACGAGGTCAGGGGGTCACTCTGCAGATCCACAGTCCTGCAGGGCCTGGTAGGCCTGAGGATTTGGATTTTCCTCGGAGCAGTCTGAAGGGCCATCAGACGGTTTTGCCTCAGTCCTTTTCCACTTCCTGCACACACCTAGCCTTTTTCCCCTCTGTGTGTGCAGTCCACAGATCTGGACTAGGTGATTCTGACTAAAATGGCATAGCTGTGCAGGCTGTCATCTGCCTCTTGGTCCTGCTCAAAGCTCCAGAAGTCCTGTCACCTGGGAGCAATATGCTCAAGGATGCTGACCTTGGTTAACCCCACGAGCCCACCAATGTTGTGAGGCTGCCTAAGAGTCACCGCAGCCCACAAAGCAAAAAGGGGGTCAGAAAACAAACAAGACACGGTTCCTGTCTTCAAGGAGTTTATAATCCAGTTAAACACACACACACACACGTCGGAGTGATTGCAAAGCAACCTATGGACAGAGGTAAGAAGGAGAATAAAGAGTAAGCGGGAATAAGGGATCTTACTGGAGATGAAGGATGTTTCACACTGACTTATGGTGATGGTCGCACCACTCAGCAAAGGCACTAAACAATCACTGAACTGTACATTTGAACTGGGTGAAATTTATGGCATGTAAAAATACCTCAATGAAATTGTTTTTAAAAATTTTTTTAATTTAATAATACCACCCTATTCTATACCACACATATGTCTTTTTATATTGTCACATGCAAACCTTATATCAACCCTTCAAAGTAGTTATAGCTACAAATACCTTACAGAAAATGATGAGCTTTAATGACTTCCCCAACGGGATCCAGCTAATTAACTTGTACAGAGTCAGGATTTGAACCTAGATTTTTCTGAGTCTAAATTCTGAACTCTTGGCGCCACTCCACAGGCCCATTCTTAGCAAACAACCACTGTATTTGCCGTGTATAATGTGCACCCACATTTTTGTCTGCCTTATACATGGGATCATATCCATTATCACACCCATGGTATGTAATCATTATACCTGGGTATAATGCGCATCCTTCTTTTTCCCTCAAAAACTTGGGCAAAAACTACCCATTATGCACAGCAAAGTACGGTAAATGCATACGGGACTACCTAAATAGGAATAATCAGAATCTGGTAAAATCAGCCACATAGTCTTGGAGGATGAGCTTTGAACCGAATCTTACATATGAAAGGGAAATGGGTTGGCATCTTGAAGAAGGGCAGGGATCCTGGGCATGGGAGTAGCTTAAGTAGAGACAAAGATCGGTATCTGCCAAGTTAAATTCAGGGAATAGCAAACGGATTAGGTGCCTGAAGGAAAGGGGTTATTTCAGGAAGTGATGGAAGATTATGATGTAGAGGGCCGCTTCCCTCCTTTCTGCTTGACTTCTCACGCCCAGAGCATCCGTAAACCCCTTCCTCTCCAGGCTCTCTTATCCTCAGGACACTTCTTAGGCTCCTTCCTGAGCTCCTCCTCCCTATTTGTCACCTTTAATGAGGCTTTTCCTACTCTTCTCTCTACCAAATGCTGTCTATCTTGGTTGCCACTTTATCAATTTGGAGAGTTCTAAAAAACACTGATGCCTGGATCCTATTCCCCGGAAGTCTAATTTGATAGGTCTGTGGTATGATCCAAGCTACCCGTCTTCTTCAAAGCTCCCCCGGGTAGTTCTAATTCATAGCCAAGGGTGAGAACCACTGTATACTACCTTCTTCCGGTTCAGTCTCATCTCCTCTCGAGGTTGCACTCACTTCATTCCTGCTGATGGCTTCCAGATCTCTATCTCCAGTCCAGATTTCTCTCCTGAGTTCCAGACCTATATGTCCTACTGACCCTTGGACCTCTTTATCTAGGTGTCTCATAACCACCTCACACAGAATATTTTCACATTGAAACTCCTTCTTTTGTGTCCCTTTCCCTGTAAATAGTTTCACTGCCTGTCCAGCTGCTCAAACCAAAAGCCCAGATCTCCTCCTGATTCCTTCCTACTCACCTTCAATATCCAACATGCCGGTAAACATTATGGGTTTCTACTTCTTAAAATATTTCTGATTCGAATGATTTTCTCCAGCCCAACTGTAAACACCTTAGTTCAGGCCTCCATTTCTCACATGTTTTACTGCAATGAATACGTAAGTGACCACTGTCTCCTATCTGGTCATCTTCCTCTGATCTATTCTCAATGATTTGCCATAGTGTCCTCTCTAAAATATCAATCTGCTTATGTCATCATGTCATCTCCTGCCTAAAATCCTTTAATGACTCTCCATAGTCTATGGGATAAACTCCAAATTTCTTTTATACACAAAGTCCTCCATGATCTCCCCTGTTTTCCCAATCCCACCCCATCCCTCCCTATCTCACACGCTACACCCAGCTTGTTCCACAGGATTCGGCACAAGCACCACCTTCACTAAGCTGCCCTCCTTGAGCCCACTGCCTAGGTGAGGTGCCCCTTCAATGTGCTCCCATGACTCCTTCTATCATAGCCTTTGTTATCCTGGATTAAAATAATGGGTTGACTTGCATGACTCCCTGGCCACACTGTAATCTTCTCAAGGGCTGGGCCCATGTATCATTACTCTTTGTGTCCCCAGTTCTTCATAGATCACAAGTGTTTAATTAAGGTTTGTTGAATGAATGAATGAATGAGTGAGTGAATGAGAGAATGAATGAATGAATGGAAAAGGTCAACAGTTAAAGAGAATTGAGCAACCAATTGACAATTGTATATTTAGGAATAGGTTGTCACTTAATCAGAAGAGTGGCATAATGAAAATAGTACTTGAGAAAGAATATTTTGATAATAGATTATGATATTGATTGACATTGGGCAAATCCCTACACCTCAAAAACATCAGCTTCTTCATCTAAAAAAAAAGGGACATTATTACCCATGGTGCCTATTTAATAAGACTATTGTAGGCATAAAATAAAATTAAATTTGTAAAAACTTTATGAAGCCATCAATCACTCTATAAATGTAAAAAAGTATAATTATGTGCATAACAAAAAGTGTGGCTACCAAAGAGTGTTTAGTAAAACCCAAAGCATAGTTGGAAAGAGTGTGGGTTGAATGCCAGCTCCACCCCTTCACTGTCATGTGACCTTGAGCAGGTTGCTTGGCCTCTCTATGCCTCCTTTTCCTCATCTGCAAAATATGAATACACACTCGTAGGTTTATTGTCTTATTTTTGTATCTACTAGAGAGCATGTCAAATGGAAGGCCATCGATAAATTATAGTTTTCCCTTCTCTCCTGGGCAACTAGTCTGCACTTCTCCTTGTGAGACATTATCCCAAGCCTCGGACAAGGACTAGAGCCCAGAGAAAAGGAGGCTGAGCTGACAGCCGCACTGACAGAGACACGTACTAGTAGAAACACAGGTGGGAAACTCTCTGCAACCAAGTGAGAACCACAAGGAGATAATGGGCTAAATGATGCCATAGATAAATGAATTACGTCAAAGATTAATGATGGATGGGAGGAGGCAACAAAATAGTTCTGGTGCCTTATTTCCAAGCAGGTAAGTCCAGTGGAGGAAGTGGGCTGGATGGCGTAGGGTCTGGGAGTGAGGTCAGGGAAGAAGAATCCCCTCACTCACACCCCTCTCCCCTTGTGCTTGTGAGTCACCCTGTGGCCGCAGGCAAGTCCTCCCAACCTCTGCCTCCATTTCATCCTTAAGAAAATGAACATCATGACAATATAAGCCGAGCGAAACCCTGAAATGTTGGGCCTCCTGAGAGCAAAAACTCAGTGAGACAACAGATCCTGATAATCTGAGATAAAGACTAGTTTATGACACCAGCCCTGGACTTCCTGGGCACAAGGTAAGAAAAGGCCAACGGGAGGACAAATATCCAGCAAACATGTCTGAATTTCAGCAAGTGGATGTTTGGCAAATTTTAATGAAGAGACTTTGCCTGAACCCTGATATGTAGTAGAATAAAATTTAACGAAGAACTGTAAAATAATGAGACCGAGCTCCCACAATAACAGAAGCTGATTATCAACTGACAGATAAAGGACAGAGAGCACACATCTCATAGCATTCACAGTGCTTTCAAGGAAGGTCATACTCCACACTTGGTAAAAGTTGGATTCTTATGAAGGTCACCGGGCAGTTCCACGCACAGGAATCTTGTCCAGATCTTGCTTCTCTCTTCAAGAATTGCCCCCAGGATTCTGCATTTAGATGCCAAGAGAAGGAAAAGAACATGGGAACCTCAAATTTTTTTCTTCTTGCTTTTTTTTCCCTATAAGAAAGTACTTTACAATTTATGATCTCCTTCCCCCTACCCCCAGGAGGGATGGAAGAAGCAGCGGTCATTATCCTAATTTCATAGACAGGCACTGGGCCCAGAGAGTTTCAGTGACTTACCGAAGGCCATAGAGAATATCAATATCTAAGCTGGGCCCACAGCTGGGACCACCCCACTCCCCACCCCAGCTCCCGATTTACCACATGGCCAGCCAGAATCTGTTTTAAAAATTAACAATTCCTAAAGAGGACACATTCTTACCCTTGACACAACTGTGTATAAAGAAATCCAAGTGCACGGTTCTGAGAGGAAATTTGGTGGGGCTAACAAATGGCCATTCTAATTATGTTGAAAAATTATTGGTACCAATGATTTCGAGATGTTCTTTATAATATAACCTACTGGATTTGTACTCCTAAGGCCTCTATAGCAACTTATGCCCCAATACATACCCTATAATTTAAACTTACTTTTTAGGAGGTGTAGGTAGACCCACTTCACCTCCTTGTACAACCATAAGAAGGATCACAGCTAGTTTCAAAATTAAAAACATCCAGAACTGCCAGAAAATTGAATTGTATGGAAGTCCAACAACCAAGGGTTTAAAAAAGCTATATTCATCCAGATGGGTAGGAGGGGCAGAGATGGGGAGCTGGGGCAGAGAGGGCGTGGTGTGGTGGCAGCAAGCCACAGTGGTAAGGCAGAGGCAGCGGGCAGTCCTACATTCATGTGTGGTAGGTAAAAATCAGGGGGACATCTTGTGAGCAAACAATCCCAGCCCCAAACCAGATCTTGCAGCCCAGGGTTCCAGCATGGGGAAAGTAAAGCCTCATAACTTCTGGTTGTAAAAACCAATGAGGTTTGGGGTTTGCAGAAGAAACTGCCAGTTTCTCAGGAGAGCCCAGAACATACCTACCCACTGTGGGAACCACAACTGGGGCACTGCTGGAGGGGTGCCAGTTGTATACAGAGAATGGGTGAAGTGACTGGAAATGGGGCAGTTACCAGGCAAGCCCCCAGAAGTCAGCTAGCAGTGGCATTGTTCCCTCTTTGGCCCCTCCCCTCCACACAGAGCCACAAAGCATTAAAGCAGGCTGTCTGCCCTGGCAAATACCCAAGGATCTGCCCCCTACAACTTAACAGGTGCACTGAGACAGGGTGTCAAAGTGGCTCTACCTAGTGTCCAGACACAGGGAGACTGCCAAATTGAGGAGACAAAGAAATCTAGCCCAAATCAAGGAAGAGAACGGAACTCCAGATAAAGAACTAAGTGATGCAGGGATAGCCAACCTATCAGATGCAGAGTTCAAAATACTGGTGACCAGAATGCTTAGAGACCTCATTGAATATAGCAAAAACATAAGGGAAGAAATGAAGGCTACACTTAATAAAATAAAGAAAAATCCACAGGAAACCAACAGTAAAGGGAAGGAAGCCAAGATTCAAATCAACAATTTGGAATGTAAGGAAGAAATAAATATTCAACCAGAACAAAATGAAGAACCAAGAATTAAAAAAACTAGGAGAGTTTACAAAGACACTGGGACATCTCCAAAAGGGCCAACATTCAAATCATAGAGCTGCCAGAAGGAGAATAGGAAGAGCAAGAAACTGAAAGCTTATTTGAAAAAATAATTAAAGAAAAATTCCCTAAGTTGGTGAAGGAAATAGACATACAGGTCCAGAAAACAACAAACAAGTTGGGCCCAGAGGGGACCACACCAATTAAAATGCCAAAGGTTAAAAATAAAGAGAGAATCTTAAAAGCAGCAAGAGAAAAGCTGAGAGTCCCCACAAGACTTTCAGCTGATTTCTCAAAAGAAACTTTGCAGGCAAGGGGCTAGAAAGAAGTATTCAAAGTGATGAAAAGCAAGGACCTATATCCAAGATTACTCTATCCAGCAAAGCTATCATTTAGAATGGAAGGGCAGATAAAGTGCTTCCCAGACAAGATAAAGCTAAAGGAGTTCATCATCACCAAGCTCTTATTATATGAAATGTTAAAGGGTCTTATTTAAGAAAAAGAAGATCAAAACTATGAACAGTAAAATGACAACAAACTCACAACTATCAACAACTGAATTTAAAAAACAAACTAAGCAAACAACTAGAACAGGAACAGAATCATAGATATGGAGATCATTTGGAGGGTTATCAGCTGGGATGGGGAAGAGGGAGAATGGCAGAAAAAGTATTGGGATTTAGAAGTATAATTGGGTAGGTACAAAATAGACAGGGGGATGTCAAGAACAGCACAGGAAATGGAGAAGCCAAAGAACTTATATGCACGGCACATGCGCATGAACTAAGGTGAGGGGATCACTGGTGGGAAGGGGTATACCAGGCAGATGGGGACAAAGAGGGAAAAACTGGGGCAACTGTAATAACATAATCAATAAAATATACTTTAAAACTCATTATATTACAGTTGGCATAATTGGACAGAGCAAACAAAGCTCAGTTTAGAAGATATCTGGCTCATTTCCTGGCCTTGGGTACAAGCTCACATCTAGTAGGTTTGTGCAGTAAAGATATTTCACCCCAAATTTGCTTCCCATGGGATTTTGAGGAAGCATACCCTCCCCTCCCATGACTCTACAGGGCAAATGAAGCCCGTGAGGAGCCACAGAAAGAAGGAAGGGACTGTGTGCTGCCTGTCTGAATGAGGCATGCTTGAGACTCTCTCAGCTCAAATTTCCTCTAGACAATTATATGGAAACGTCACTGTCAGTAGATAGCACAAGGGGAAAAATAGAGTTGGTGGTCCACAAGTTTCAGATATGGTTTATTCGAGAGTGCCCCCTTAGAAACTCACAACACACATGAGGCTTTGAGAAGAAGTCCTACTATACAAGAATAATAATAAATTAATAAATAACATTTCAATTTGCTTAACCCTGAGCTCCCAAATTGAGTTAAAAGTTAGAACCTGAAGTACCTGAATACCTACGAAGACCTCATGAAACTAGTGTTTTAAATAGAAACCCTATAGGAAGAATAAGAGGATATCATAATGCCATCTCCAAATAATAGAGAGCCATCTTAAGCTTCACATGTCATCTGCAATCAGCACAGTGAAAACCACCCACCACTTGGTCCTTCTCTAAATGCCTGGAACTTAGATTCACTCATTCAAGACCAACTTCTCCTGGAGAGTAGAGAAAAAGATTGTACATAAAAAAGAGAGAACCAAAAAAAGAACAATGCTAAAGGTATCACACTTCTTAATTTCAAACTACATTATAAAGTGATAGTAATCAAAACAGTACAGTACTGGTACAAAAACCGACAGATCAGTGGAACAGAATAGAGACCCCAGAAATAAACCCATGCTTATATAATCAATTAATCTACAACAAAGGAGGCAAGACTATACAATGGGAGAAAAGATAGTCTCTTCAATAAATGGTGCTGAGAAAACTGGATAGATACATGAAAAAAAAAAAAAGAATCTGAACCAATTCCTTACACTATACACGAAGAATAAACTCAAAATGGATTATAGACTTAAATATAAGAATGGAACCATAAAAATCATAGAAGAAAACAAAGGTAGGAAACTGTTAGATATCCATCTAAGAAATATTTTTTTGGCTATGTCTTCCCAGGCAAAGACAAGTAAAGCAAAATAATGTGATTACATCAAACTAAAAAGCTTTTGCACAGCAAAGAAAATCATTAACCAGATAAAAAGGCAACCCACTGAGAAGGAGTTGAAACAAATGATATATCCATATGGGGTTATATCCAAAATATATAAGTAACTATGCTGTATACCTGAAATTTATATAATATTGTATGTCAACTATATTTTAATATTATTCAATGTTATTTTTTTTAAAGGGGGAGAAGTGTAGAAGGGGAGTAAGTATGATTCTGTTCTTCTACTTTTGGTTCATCAAATTCTGATAAATTAAAAACAAAATTCTCACTGGAAGACAAAACACAAATTTCAAGCAGCATGCACTACTAACTTCCAGACCCACATCATGTTATTTCATTAGTTCTAAGTTTCCATGGCTCCCACATAAATAGACTGGCCTAAAATAAGAAGACCACCACAGGCCAATCCAGCAAGTCAGAACCCCAGCTCAGCCTCCGGGTGACCTCTGACAGTAAGCTCACAGTGGACCTGTTTCCATATTTGGAAAGCAGAGGTGGCAGCCCTTTCATCAGGTTAAGCAAGATGGGAAAAAGATCGTAAAATTCTTTGTAATACATTCATTGTCCTGTAAAAGCTTAATGATTATAATCAAGCCATGGCTAGAAGTCTGCAAGGTCTGCACATGACATTCACCAGTCACAGCACTGGCATCTGATAACAGGATGCTCTCGGCCCCAGTGTTTCCATGAGCTGCACAAACTGGCCTCGGTCAAGTCTGGTTTCTTCACACAAAGAGGTCGGGAAAAACATTGCTGAAGTCAAGTCATCTTGATCTAATCACCACCATGCCTCACTGGAGACAAGACCCTCCCAGCCTCCTAACAAAGATCAGGAACTGCTTCATACCTGTGGCTGGATAAGGGGACACCTTCATGAAACTGATGCTTGCTGCAGATTGCCACCCGCTGTACAGCATGTGTTTGTTCTAACCACATCAGAGTGGGCAAAAGTATTACCTGAACTATGATGGAGGGGAAGGAAAGGTCTTTTAACAGGCACTTTCCATATCAAACTATTGTGACACCCACACAGGCAGTAGACTTCAAGGAGCAGTGTTGAAAGATGGTCAGGAGTTTGGGTTTTAAAGTCAGATAGATCTGGATTCAAATCACAGTTCTGCCACTTGCCAACTTCTTTGACCTTAGGTGAGTCACTTAACACCTCCAAGTCTCAGTTTTCCCATCTGTAAAATGGGAATGATCATGCTTAGTCTACAAAACTGAGTAAGAACTAAATGAGATAACAGCTTACTGTCATTTCTGGCTTACAGTGATGATGACGGCAATGATGGTGATGACAATGCTGATCACAAAAGCAAAAAATAGACTTCCCACCATCACGGCAGATAGGCCAAAGCCCTCTCCTCTAAGTTGGTAGAGGTTTCCCTCGTCCATGTTTGCTTTCTCAGTACCTGGGCCAGTGCTCAGTAAATTTGATTAAACTAAATAGATTATATGATGCTGAGTGCAGAGGATTGGGCTGAAACATGGCAGATGCTTGGACTAGAAAGACAAGGCCTCCTTCATGAGTCATTATTTAAATGTGGGCAAAACCAGTCCATTTAACCTCATCTAGGCTGTTGCCCAAGCAGTTTTCCTCACTGACACAAATTCTGCTTATTCGAGTCCTCATCTGATTAATAATAGCAGAGGAAGCTCAAGCTGGTTCAGGTGATACTCCTGAAGTTATTTTTAAGATACGAATATGAAATCAGCCCTCTGATGAAAATAATTTATTTTCCACAAACTTTGTTTTTAATCTCCAAAAGAAAGCACTGACCAGGCCAGCACAGAGGGAGCTAGGGTATTAGTTTTTGTATCATTACTCTTGCCCTTCTCATCCTAACTCCCATCCCTTGCATCCTAATCACCATTCCAGCCACTGATTCTACCACCCATTTCATCCTTCCAGTAAGATTTAAAAAAATAAAATTATGCTCTCTGTCCTAACTTATGGTTCATTATGACTTCTCTCACATATTTCTTTTCTATCCCTTCTCTTCCTCTTAATCTTCCCTCATAAAGCGATTTTTCTGAACTCTTACAGGGCTACTTTCTGATCACAGCACTTATGTACGGTCTCGTATATATAACACATAAATGCAATTCATTCACTCTTTCAACCGACAAATGTTTCCTGAGTGCCTGTTCTATGACAGGCACTGGGAATTCAGCAGCAAATGAAACAGATATGGAATCTGCTTTCACGGCACCTACATCTTATTGTACTCAATTCCTTCCTAAATAAATAGATGGATGGTTGAAACCAACATCTCTTCTGTATGGTCAACTCTTGAAAGGAGATACAGCCCTTTATCAAAGAGTGATAGAATCTCCATTATAGTCTGACTGGTCAAGTATTTTTTTCTCAAAATATACTTTGCCCATTCCTACTCCCCAGTTTTCTTCACACTACCTGCAATGCCCTCCTAGTCCACTTGGTCTGCCTGAAATCCACTCATCCTTTCCAGAACAAGCCCCATCTCCTCCTGGGAGCTCTCCCAAACTACTTTCGCCAAGAGTGGCGTGCCTTCCTTCATCAACCTGTAGAGTGCTCGTGAATTATAATCAGACTTCACAATTATATCATATTCTCTGAATTCCTGAAATGGTGTCTTTTCCAATGTTCTAGTCCCTTTCACCTAGAGCAGTACCTTCTATTGAACAGGTTTTTAGTGAAAGATTTTGATTAGCTGAGTAGCAAAGCACTCTGGATACTCATGGGACTTGCGAGGGTATGTAAATCACTATTCTAAGCTTGTATTCATAGACTTTCAAAGAGTTTTGCTCTTTGAAAAGCATAACAAAAGGGACCCCAAAATCTGATCTTGAAATACAGGGTGGGGCAAAAGTATCTTTATTTTGTCATGTGTAATGTACACCTTTTGCCTAAACTCTTGAGGGAAGAATAAGGATATGCATTATACATAGGTAGTATTAATTCCATAACTATATAAATGTTTTTAATTCTTTTATTTACACTTATGTGTTAAAAGTGTAACTGTAGAAAGCAGTAACAATATCCATATGCAAAATAATACCCTGGAATATAATAATTGGTTTTGTTTCCTAATATAAATAAATAAATAATGAATTAAAAAGTTAAAATGAAAGATTTTTTTCCTGAAAGTTTGGGTCAAAAACATGGGTATGCATTATACACGGCAAAATATGTAGGTTTACAGATGTACATGAAACAGAGCTTATTCTTGGATTATTATTTGTTAATTACTATATCATTTTCCATACAAACAACTGTAAACCTATTTTTCCTTCACCCTGCACATTGGCACTGAATGGAGGGATTTAACATTAATGTAAGAAAAGCTGATCTTTTCCCTATAAGAATTTGTAATCATTCTCCATCTGTAACACCTATGCAAGATGTGGTTCACTTCAAAGCCCCAGTTTGTGCTGCTGAAAGCACTTATTCATGTAATTTGGGAAATGCTTTCAAATGAGGTGGCTCTAGATGAGCCTTTAATGGTGTGCCCTCTGCCCATACCTGACGGCGAGCCAGCTGAGAGCCCAGAGCTAAGTCAGACAACCCAGAAAAGCTGCGTTCACAGCATCTTCAACTGTAGATAAGGAAAAGCCTAAATATATATATATATATATATATATAAACACTTAAAAGTTCCAATTTCACATTTGACAGAGTAGCTAAAAGGCTAAAGCACATGTTTATTGTGCAACTTCTTTAGTGAGTTTTAAGGCTTAAAAGTTTTAAGGGCTATTTAACTTCATCACACTGAAAAAGTATTCTGCCAGGTGCAACATAAAGTGAAATGCACCTTGTCTTCTAGAAGCATTGACCCCTAAAAACTCTCCTGTTTCTGCCCTTTTACATCTTAGAATGAAAATTTTTAATTCCTGGTGATACCCTGATAGTTATCTTCTTTTTGTTTCATCTCATTCCTCTAAGAATTAAACTTCTATTTTTAGAATTTTGGTATATTTAGTTTTTGAATAGTTAACACATTCACATGGTTCAAATAGCAAAAAGTATAAGAAAGTATATGGTAAAATGGCACTTTCCCATCCCTGTCCCTAATGGTAACCATTGTTAGTTTTTTTGTGCATTATTAGAAATATATCTTAGCATGCACAAGCAAACACTAATAACCTATAGCCTTATTTTTGAAATTAAATCTTTCTTATCACAATATCTTCCCCAACAAATCAGCAGGTGGGTAAGGTGGGAGTGTCATCTGGTAAGAGGTCCGGGGCTTTGAACTGTGCCTGGTGTAGAACAGAGGACTCAATAAATGCTTGTGAACCAAAAGAGACTAGTGTGAGAAGAATGGAGAAGTGCACTGCCTGCCTTTTGCTTCTCCATTAATACTGTGAATCTTCAGATCCTCCTTGAGGCAAAGGGACAAAGATCTTGACTGGCCCCCCAAAGTCCCTTCAACCCCTATCCTATTTCAAGTGGTTTTGAGGATGGGATGAGAAAGGGGGATTTTTTTTTTTAAAGCATAAGTGAAGAAGAAATGAAGACAGTGAGGCAACTGAAAGGAAGATTCTGTGTAGAAGAGCAGGGGTGAGGACTCCAGAGAAGCAAGTGCCCGTCTGAAAGGGAAGGGTCAGAATGAAAGCCACTGAAAATTCTGGACATTGACACACACAGCCTTGTTTCGCTTCCATACTTACTTCCAGCACAGGGTGGGGTTCAGGGTGCTGAAACACTCAAGATTAGGACTCGAAAACTGTGTCCATGACACAAGTGATTATTGAACACCTGGGCTTGATAAAACCATCTCAAACCAGACTGGCACATGCCTGTTTGTGCTGAAAGTGCTCTTTCCACATTTGGGAGGCCATGACCTTTACTTGCACAAACTAAAGCATCTGTTGAGTGTGAAGCCTTAGCTTCCGACCTCCTCTATGTCATACCTTATTATCAGAAGAAAACCTCTCCCAAACAATAGTTTTTTTGGTTCTTTAGATACAAATCCTCAAATCTTATCCGAAACAGTGACTTAACCATTCAACGAGAAACAAATCTAAATCCAAGAAGAATAGAAAATGTCACATAGCATCTCTACCTTTGAGGAGCTATGGTCCTTCTCCCATATGGCTGTTATGAAACTTTTTATCAGAGATACCACAAAATCTCCACAGCCCAATCTAAAATGCCTGTTTCCTTCATTTGGAGTCTTCACCAAAATACAAAAATTAAATCCATTTTTCCCATTCAGTGTGTCTTTTGACAAATCCCAAAGCTCTGTGAAATTGAGGAGTTATTCACTAGGATAAAGATACAGTTACAGAACAGGAAAAATAAATCACTCGAAAGCTATGACCACTTTAATGGCAAAATAGGCCCGAGCTCTCTGCTCCTCTGAGTGGCGGCAGGAGTGGGCAGAAGGTGGAAGTGCTCTCCCGTGCTCACCTGCGCCCAGTCACTGGGTATGACATGATGTATGATGAAAAGGCATCTGCTGACTCTCAAAGGTATAATTACCACCAGGGTGGGGGTATAATTAAAGTAAGGATAATTTACCTTGAAGAAGATAAAAATTAAGAATTATTAATGATCACAATAATTAGCCCTTTTATATCTAAGAGTCACAAAATCCTTTACGAGCTATAATTATCGCAGCTCCCCCCTGAGGAAAGGATTCATATCTTACAGCTCCTCACTTAACAGAGGGCGAAGTGCTGGGCATGGGGAGGCAGAGAGGGGTGGAGTAATGCTACTTCTGTCATCCATCCTTTAAGTAGCGAAACCAGAAAGAGGCCCCAGAAGAGCTGACTCCGATGATAGCATGCGCCCTCGTCCCCAGGCCATCACCCAAAACCACAGAACTCCATCCCCGATCAAGCGACTCATCTCGTTCAGACTTGGCCATTTAAACTGCTGCAGTGCATGCAATAAAATTACGTCATATCAGCAAGGATTTTACTAAACACCTGGTAGAAACAAAAGATATAGCATTGCTTCCAAGGTACTTAAAACCTAATCAAGGAGACAAAACAAGCACCTATTAAATCAGAGGAAATATGGAAATTACACATTAACTAGTGCTGGGTTGTATGATACTGACTATGCATGCTGTGGAAAGAAATTTTTTAATTGGAAGGTTGTTATATGTAAAGATCAAGGAAGGTTTTGCAGAGCAGATGGAATTTGTGTGGGGCCTCAGAGAAAATGTATTATGTTTTGGACTGGCAGAGGTGGCGTCCCCAGGCATGGGTCAGTGAATACAAAGAAATGATAGAATAACTTGAAAGGTTTAACACATAATTTTAAAGGAAAGGTCTTCATTAGAGAGGTGCTTAGAGAGATTTCCAAAGAATCTTATTTTTTTTAAAGCCATCTAAAAGCATCCTACTTGGACATTCTCCTAAAGTTACACTCATGGCTTATAGTGGGTTCTGGAGAAGCCCATTAGGCTGAGAACTACACTAGTGCCTTCTCTGCTTCATCTAAATTTTCACAACCAGGCCATGACAGGGCTTGGTCCTGGTGAAATACCACAGAATGTCAAATCTATTATCACTTTTTCTGGGTTCTGACAGAAAATGGGAAAAAAACCTTTGAATGAGATAAAGACCAGGAAAACTAATACTTTTTTACTTCCCTGTTTGTTAACCCAACAGAGCTCCACTCCCAAAGACTTCAGCATGGATGAGGCTTCATGATTGACATAATATTAAAGTTTATGAATGATATAAGCTTTATTTTCTCTTTTCAATTCTTCTGTAATAAAGAGCTCACTTCTCAAAGCCAAGTAACAATACAATACTGCAGCTATGTTCTGAAAACACTGGAATTAATCCTTGAAAAAGAAGGATATTCTTACAGAATGGAGCAGGGGTACTGGGTCATTATTCCTCGGCTAGTCAGGAACATTCTCTGACCTTTCAGTGTCTCAGTCTCTGGTCTTATAAAAGAAAGATAATGAGACTTTTCATCTATAAAGAAGACAGAGATCCTCGGATTATAAAAACACCATTCTTTTTTGATGAACCACAATGAGTGGACACTGCCACATTTCATGGATATGCAGTTGGCCTTAAAAAGAACTAGACTGAACCAATGTGTCAGTACTTGCTTTTCTACATTCTCTGGCATTTACCAACCTTTTAAGGAACTAAAAAGCAATGAAAATTATTTCCCTGTCCAAACATGTATCAGGAGCTCCTTTTAAAGTGATATATTTAAATAATGATGCTGTGTTAAATAAAAGCATATTATATAGCAACGAGAGCCTCTTCATTAGGAGAATATCAAACATGATTTTAGAATTTAGTATTTGGATCTACTTACAATCTTTCTAATGATGGATTAAGAGAGGCTAATTCTCTTAGGTTTGTTCAGGTTTTTAAATGTTTTCTCTTATGGTACACTGACTTTCAACAAGAGTGGGTAAGAGAGCCATCCATCACTGGATTTACGATCTAACCTCATTCAGAGTGAGGAAGAAGTATTTCTGTTACAATGAATGCAGTTACAGCCATTTTCTCAAGGCTGCTCAGAAGCATTTTCCTTTTTGGATTTGCCTCTATATTTGTTTTGCTTGCTCAAACATGATTTTAAAATGATTAATATTTTCCTTTTATTCTCAAAGAAGGTAATAAATGTGCAGCCCCCTTTGAGTGCATTGACTATAGAAAGGTAATGGAAACACATAAATGCATTCCACCACCTGCGCTGAGGTTCCCCACAGACCACACACAGGTGGATAAAAACAGAATCAGACACAAGGCAGGGTTTGTCCAGGTAATTCCTTGAAGAACACTCATTAAAAAGACTAGTATCCCCTAAGAGAGACAGAGAAGTTCCATGAAGATTTGTGGCTGCAGTGCTCATGATGGTTTTATCTCAAAATTCAAAGATTAAAATAATTGTATAAAACCCTAACTAGAAGGGTGGGGGGAGAAATCTTCACTCTTCTCTAAGAAGCTGCTACATCAACTTTGCTAACAGATCCCAAAAAACAGTGACAGTTTTAGGAGAAGCCCTAGATCACAGAAGTGAACCAGGCCTACAGTTGCCTTCCCATCACCTACCACAACCATTTTCTTCTCTAGGATGGCAGCAAATGAGGAGTCAAATAGAAGTCAACTCTACCATCATTTAGGTCAACCGGCACATAAAGGAATGAATAGCCATCAAGATTTAGGTTTCAAATTACATTCCATTAAAGGACCCTACAGAAGCTCCTCAAAATTCAGAAAACCAATACTTGCCTCTATTGGACAAAGGAGGAGACCAAAATGTCAAAAGCTACTGAATCATTTAATAGTCTCCATAAACCTATCATGAGCCAAAGTTTCATCTAGTCTGAAATGTAAGGGTGGGAATCATTGTCAACCAAAGACAAAATCCAGTTCCTTACAATAAAACAGCATGGAGATTTGCCAACTATTGCCAGAGTTGAGAGTCACTGGCAATCAGGTATAAAATTCAGTTTCTTACAGTATAACAGCACTGAGTTTTCAAATGATCACGAGGGTTGAGAAAGCCCTGACAGACATAATGGGGTAGAATGGCCATTACCTAAATGCACTTCCAGGAGAAGCAGAGTCAAGTGTTTCAGTGTCATAATCATTAGTGACTTGGGCTGAGCAGAATGATTATATCTACAAAAACAGATTACACCAGCTCTTTTTCTCCAGGGGCATCAACATGTTAATGAGAAAAGAAAGAGCAAACTTCATTTAGACATAATATCCCTAAGAATAAAATTTGAAAAGTTTCAAGCTCTCTTTTAAACAATTTAATGAAACATATTTTAAAGTACCAGCCAAAACTGCTTATTAAGGAGGCAATCCCTGATCTATAGGAAAATCACCCTAAGACCCAAGAATACAAATACATTATTTTCCCCATCTGCATTTTTAGAGATGAAACTGAAACCAGCTCCTTATACCCTCTCATTTTTCTAGAATTGCTTCAAGCAGGGTTATAAGCAGCTCCCCATGGATTGTCACATCCCAGGGAGAGAATTAATTAGTTCTCATTAATTTATGTCAAAGTTTGTGTTTGACCCCAACCTAGAAGTTACACTTTTTATAAAGTAAATGGCTTACGTTAATAAAACCATAATTAAGATTCTGAACATTAAATTCTTTGTTTTATTGTTTTATTTAATTTTAACAATTAAAAAATTAGTGATTCAGTCAAATATTCTATCTTTTCACATTAGGTGGGGCCAATACCCTGTCAGTAGGTAAGGTCTGTGAACCTCATGCCAAATAGGTATGTGAGCAAATAGAGAGATAACCATTTGTGGAGACAGGTGGAGCTGAGCTTGGTTAGGAATGAATCAGACCATCTCAGAGTGGGTGTCTCCTCCCCAAGTAGTTCTTCAGGGCACAATTAAAACCCCTATAAAAGGCCCAGCTACCAGCTGCCCAGTACAGTTGCCAGTGGTGTCAGCGAGCACTTGACTTCTCCCTCTGGTGAAGTGGGTAAGTCTCATTCAGTGGGGTCATGTTCTTCTTTAGGAGTCTCATTTTCTAGTTGTAGATGTTTGTAAGAGGGGCAAGAGGGGTCTACTATGCCAGAAGATATCAGTATCTTACAGGGATGTCTAACTCTATGCCTTCTTATTATTATTGGAACCATTACTCAAATAGAGACATGGCCCTTCTCCCAAGGCTCTGAACTCTGTAAGTGCGTTCACATGTCAGGTGTTGGAAGTTGGTTATGTGTGACTCTGATGGGATTCTTTCTAAAAACTGCCATTTCAAAAGTTTGTCAACATTTGATTCTCTCTCTTTTTTTCAATCCTTGCCTATGGATATGTTTACTGATTTTAGAGACAGAGAAAGGGGAAGAGAGAGAGAAACAGCAATTGGTTGCCTCCCATACATGCCCCAACCAGGAATGGAACCAGCAACCTTTTAGTGTATGGAATGATGCTCCAACCAACCGAGTAACCCAACCTGGGCCCCTCGGTTCTCTTTTTATATTGGTTCTACCCAGTATGAGCCTTCTTCATGTAGTTATGGCACCTGTGGTGTTGGAGTTGAGAAGTAATCAATGAAGCCTGCTGGTTCGAACCACTCACCCAGCCAGTGAAAATTTCCATGCATTCTTTTAACATTGATCTGCTTTTGGTTAAGTCCCTTTTCTTTTTTTTAATAATGCCAAGATTCAAATGGTTTGTTTGGGTTTAACAAATGTTAACCATAAGACCAATATTATTCAAAATTGTCCAGGTTCAGTTTGACCCATTGACTCTGGTAGCCAGTCAGGAAGTACCTCTTGGAAGCTTTCAATAATTGAATATCTGTAATATATCTTAATTCAGGCACATAACATGCACTCTCTGTTTTCTTCATTGGCATATCTGAATATTATTGTACAATGCCACCTTTGACTATAAAGAAGTAATGCTTAATCTGAGAACTGGTGAACTATGAATTAGGTTCTTAGATCTCTTATGGGTTATAATGATGGGAAATAATCCACATTCTCTTTTTTAATGTTCTAGTTACCACCAAATGTTTTGCTGCCACAATTAGGTGTACATGGTTTCTATCCACTTTAAGATACTTTCAAATCTTCCTTCACCTTTTGGCTTCCACCTATCCTCTGTTAAATTTTAGACGAAGATGCAATGAGTAGCAACATATCAAATTTAAATTTCTATATTATTCTCTACACTGACTAATCTGAAATATGTTAGGGAGCAGAAAGAGAGGGAAGGAAATGACATGGATAATCCAGACTGGGTAAACAATCTAAAAGCTAACAACAGGATAGTCTAAAGACAACTCCCTGGCTTTAAGTTTTTCAAGATCTCTCTTCCATTTTCTAAGTATAATATTCAAAGATAAAATGCTTCAAAAGCCTGGCTTAAAAGTAACTATTGCTCTTAAGTCGAATTATTTAGGCATCTGTCCAAAACAGTATGACTAAAACCTCCCCAAGATCAGAAACAGAATTTTGATTCTGGATACTACTGTATTGTTTTAGGTTTACTTGAACTTAAGGGAAGAAAAAATGTCTCCACTTCTGAGAAGCATCTTTGATATCACTGAAGTTTTCAATCAATATGCCTCACATGATTGTGATGGGGCAGCACTATGCAAGAAAGACCTGAAGAATCTCCTTGAAAGGGAATTTGGAGCTGTCCTTCAGGTAAGAAATAAGAAGAAAAGTAAATTTATCTATTGATCTGAGGCTATGAAATTTCTTCTCAGGAGTGACCAGAGCAAGGAATGGTGACTTTATATTCATTTTACCCCATGACAGCTCTATACTACACCCCTCATTCATTTCTGAGCCCAAAGGTACTTAACTGTCATTGCAGCCTGAGTACTAAAGAAGTTACTAGCAATTATTTCTGTACTTGATTGCAAAGTTAATGTGAATGAACTGGTGGTCATGGGAAGTTATTACTAAAGTATCAGATCAAACTAGAATTGGGAGGAACTTAAAATTATTTCCAAATTTCAATAATCAAAATCATACTGTTCACTAGTAAAATAGTGTTACCAAAAATGTTTTGTTCTGTTTCAAACATGGAATAAAAATCAAATCAGAGGTACTATTTCAGACAGAAATAGCTGCTGCAAATCTTCATAAATTTCTATTGTAGTTTTCTCTTGAGGATGAGTTCATTATTCACCCAGCTAGTGAGAACTTGTGTTCTTTTAATCAGCATTAAATTACAAGATGCAAAAATTTCCAACAAATGTATGTTATAAAATAAGGTATTCACATTTTACATGGGGGCAACAAAATTCCACCATACACACTGGGGCTTTTCTAATTGCTCTTAATGTCTTTTGAAGTGTCAGCATATCATAAAATATACATTATGTGTGAAAGTTTACTACCTGTAAACAGCATATTGTAAAAATTTTTGTTTTCATCTTTTTTCAGAGACCGCATGATCCTGAAACGGTAGATCTGATCCTGGAACTTCTGGATCGCGACGGTAACGGGCTTGTAGATTTCAATGAGTTCCTCCTGTTCATTTTCAAGGTGGCTCAAGCTTGTTATTATGCCCTCGCCGAGGCCTCAGGGCTAGAGGAGAAGGGAGCCAAGTGTGAGGGAAAGAGGAACCCATTACAAGATCGGAGGCAAGAAGACCAAAGAAGGTTTGAGCCCCGGGAAAGACAGCTGGAAGAAGAACGCAGGCAGAAGAGGCGGCAACAAGAGAGGGAATTCGCTGAGGAAGAGGAGCAGAGGGAGAAGCAAGAGAGACGTGAGCAACAGCTGCAAAGCCAAGAGTGGGAAGCGCGCCTTGAGGAGGAAGGGCCGCTGCACAGGCGCAAGGGGCGGGCGCCTGTGGAGATTCCTGACCCAGAGAGGAAGCGAGAAAGGCAGGAGCAGCGAGAGCGCCAGGAAAAGGAGCCGCTACTCCAGTGGGAACAGCAGGAACTGAGGAGGAAGCGCCTGGAGGAGGAAGAGCAGCTGCAAAAGCAGAGGCACGGGCGCCAGGAGCATTTGGAGCAGGAGAGGCGCCAGCAGCAGCTCGGGCGCGAGCAGGAAGAGAGGCTCGAGGAAGAGAGGCGCCAGCAAGAGCTGAGGCGCGAGCAGGAAGAGAGGCTAAAGGAGGAGGAGAGGCGCAAGCAAGAGCGGCGGCGCGAGCAGGGGCCGCTCCTGGAGCAGCTGAGGCGAGAGGAGGAGAAGCGCCAGGAAGAGCGGCGGCGCGAGGAGGAGAAACGCCAGCAAGAGCGGTGGCGCGAGGAGGAGAAACGCCAGCAAGAGCGGCGGCGCGAGCAGGAGCCGCTCCTGGAGCAGCTGAGGCGAGAGAAGGAGAAGCGCCAGGAAGAGCGGCGGCGCGAGGAGGAGAAACGCCAGC
>PVJD01013447.1:0-33964 GCA_004026545.1 Mormoops blainvillei
GCATCATGATTTGGTTAACCGTGCTGATGGACATTTGAGTCTTTTCCAGTTGTGATTTATTACAAAGAAAACTGCTATGAACATTTGTGTAGAAGCTTTTGTGTGGACACGTGCGCTCATTTGTCTTGGGCAAATGCCAAGCAGTAGAATGGCTGGATTCCACGATAGAGATGAGATTCATGGTTAAAAAAAAAAAAAAAAAAAAGGAAAAAGAAGACCTGAGTAAAAGCAATTTTATTTCGTTGTTTTTATTCTGGATATTTTAAATTTATTACGTTTTGGCCTTATTTCACTGGTTTAGAACTTCCTCTTTTTCCTGATCAATCTGGTTATATGTTAGTCAATTATATTGATCTCAGAAATTCAGCTTTTGGTTTCATTATCTTTCTCTAGTGTTATTCTGTTGTTGTTGTTTTTTTACCTCATTTCTGTTTTGATCTTTATGATTTCCTTTCTTTGCTTACTTTATGTTTAGTTTGCTTTTTCTTACTCAGTTCCTGTAGGTGAAAATTGAGGTCATCGCTTAGAGATCTCTCTTTTAAAAAAAAAATGTAGGTGTTTATTACTATAAATTGTCCCACTTTTTCATGATATATGCTAAGAAATCAAAGTGAGCTCTAGAAGCAGTGAATAGTAAATAATTAAAATTTAACATTATTATGGGAGAACAATAACGACAATTAGTTCATCTCAGAAGTCTCCTTGACCTAAATTCCTGAGGTCACTTGTAACATCTCTGATTCTGAGACAAAAATTAAACTGTGTTCAAAAGTATCACACTTCTTTGGGTTGGGGAAAGTCCAGGAACAAACGAAGCAGGACCGAACACTAAAGGAGAAAACGCATGTGAAAACAGCAGGTCTTTGTGTGTCTTCATGTACTCCGCCCATATCAGATAATTGCTAAAATATAATTTTATTAATACTCATTTTAATTCATTTTTATTTCAGTGATGTATATATTTTATTTGTTTTCAAGCATGGATAAATAGTAAAAGCAAGTCGATATTTCCATTTAACTCACGTGTACTAAGGTAACGGCCCTGAAAATTCCTGAAGGAAACCCAAGTTAACACATTTATCTTAACTGTGACATTCTCTAAAATGATTGATTAATAAGATAAGATATATAGTAATTTTTATTTAAAATTTCCCATTTTGCTTTTTTTTTTTAATTTAATGAAGTTTTATCTTCACCAACAGCTGGGACCTACCCCCTCTTTGGTGTTTCTGGTGTAACTTACTTGAGCTCTGCGCCTCGAAACTAGTTGAATAAGCCCTTTTCTAAGGCGCTACTGAGGGGCTGCCCTGGCCTGGGAACTGCGGGTCTTCAGCGGCTCAGAGACAGCAGCTGGGCTGTGCAGCAGAGGGCACAGAGGGAAAAACTGGGCCAACCGTAATAGAATAAAGAGGAATAAAAAATAAGTAAAAGTAAATAAAATTGCCCATTTTGAATTTGTCAATAAAACGCAGTGTTATCTGGGAACACTGGTGTTTCTTATTCAGAACTGTGATAACCAATCAAGTATTGTAATTCAGGAAAGAGAAGCAGAGTCCTGGGTTGGTGAGTTAGGACATTATACAAGGGGTACCCTAATTGTCTCCCTGTCACTAAAACATGACACCAAGTAATTGTCAGTCGGCACATTGGGAAGAGTTTTCACCCTCACCTCGTCCATTTCATTCCCCCAGTGAGGAGACACTCACCATTCCCACCGTCAGTCGGCTCTGAAGGTCAAGGCGTCTACTCTGCACATCTTCAAGCCCCATTTTTTTTCTTCTGTGAAATAGGAATAATACTGATCCTTCCTACCGCCCAGACTTATTTCGAGGATGATTTAGGCAATAACTGAAGAGAGTCCGCTGGAACTTACAGAGACAGAGCTCTGAGGAAGGGCTGGAAGTGTGAAACGCGTTCACTACCACCACAGGCTTGTCCGACACATTAACATTCCTTAGGTGTTTTATTATTGACTTCAGTGTGTTACATTAAAGAAGCTTAGCATGGATTAGCCTTTCTGACCAACTCGTGGCTTGAGGATGGAAATGTCACCCAGAAAGAGGTGCGATCACATGAATGGGCAGGGAAATTGGAGAAACTGGCTCTGCTCTTTCTTCCCCGACCCTGTTTACTTCAGGGCTGTGGTGCCGCACATTCGAAACACTTGGTCGGTTTTTAAACGTGCCAAGGTATGAACCCAAAGCCCCGGAGGAGGCAGTCCGCACAGAGGCTGCCCCCTCGCGGCCTCTCGCACGTTCACCTGGGCGTTCCCTCCCTGTGGTTAGCCCCTGCTCAGATAGGGGCAAAATCCCCGTGGCTTTCTCTTGAAATCTGCTCTGGAGACACTGAATTGATACTTACACCACCCCTCTTTCTGGGAAGGCGAACCCACAGGAGGTACAGCCGCAGGACATGGGGGAAGGGGTATTTTAAGGGAGGAACGGGGACAGTGCAGGGTTTGGAGCATTAATGTTCAAGAAATTTTGCTTGCAGTTTTTACAAGCTCTATATTTTACTGTTACACAAAGTGGGCATCATATAAAACTTGCAGAGTTGTTGAGCAATGGTGTACGGGGTCCGGCAGAAGCAACGCCTGCTTGAGCGTGGCTGGTAGGGCCATGTTATGGCTGTAATAATTCATAGTTTTAATTGGAACATTTCATCTGAAAGGTCATACGGTGAGCTTGAGTGTGATGTTGTTATGTTACAGAACAACATGCTTATGATTTTGTCATAAAAGGTTTTGTCATGAGAAGGGGCGTTATTTGTGCCGCACTCTGTATTTTTATATAGAGGCACCTAGCGCAAAGGACACTGGGCGAAGACAGAACTCCCATTTTGTAATTGAATGGCTCTTAATTGTTGAGTGTTGTAGTACAGAGCTTAAAAAAGCTGCCCTATTTTTTTCTCATATCTCCATCTATTGATCCCCGTGTCTTTCTGGGCGAAAGAAGGTATATCTAATTCCTTTTGTCGTAGGAGCCTTTTGAACATTTGTGGAGAGCTATTTGTCAGTCCCTTCTCTTTCCGATTATCTGCGGACAAAGGAAGAGTAGGTGAAACGGTGGCAGCGTGATCATGCCCGTGGTCTTTTGGAAATGTCACAGGTTTCTCAGCTGGGTCCTTGTCATAGAGATTCTTCTGAGAGGCATTTGGGGAAAGACTCTCAGGGTACAGAGTGATAATCATTCATCATTTTTAATTAATTAATTATTGTTTTGCTGAACCAAGAGGAGCCCAAAGGGTTGCCGGACGCCTCCGGAGGGCGCCACCGTGGAGGCAGACACCCTTCAGGGGACAGCTTCCCCACAGCCATGTTAGGACTGCGGCTCGTGGGTCGCTCACCGGCATTTAGGAAAAGTCTCTAAAAGCCTTTGAAAATGAGCTTTCCCTCATTTCAGACCAGGGTAGGTGCATGATTTCTTGATCACACCACAAAAGACAAAACCCTGTACTTTTCGTATCTGAGTCAGGTGGGGGCATCGCATCCTCTGGGGACTGTGAGGCGGCAGGATCCGGCTTCCCCAGGTGGCGCGATTATTGGGCTATTGGTTCGCGTTCATCATGGTGGAGATTCCTTTCCTATTTTCAGTGTCATTATTTTGGTCTGTATTTATGGGTGTTGAGGAGGTGCCTAGCAAATAGGGTTCTTGCAAGCATTTGAGAAATACTGGTTTCTCTAAAAGGCTTACCTTCAAGGGAGCGTGTCTCCTCCCCGCTTCCTTTTCTCATTTAAGAACAAGGACAGCATTTCCATCCACTGCAGTGTTTGCAGGGGACCTGCTAGCAGCGCTGCGTCTTAAGTTATTTATAGCCTTACAAAAAATGTACTTTGCTGTAGTAGGTACATATCAATTTATATGAGGCTGGGTATTTATTTTCTCAGACACGAATAAAAAACCAGTTTAGAATACAGAATGTGTGATGATATCAAGACATACATACATACATGCATACATGCACGCATACATTCTAAGAGACCCCCAGCATCCTGGTGTTGTGGAAGGAGCACTGAGCAGGGAGTCTTGGGTTGCATGATCAAGTATATTGTTATTGTGCGCTGAGACCTTGGGCAAGCTGCTTGATCTTGCTGAGCCCCGGTGTTGGCATTTGCAAACCAAGGGGACACTCTTGGTGCACTGCCCAGCTCCCCTCGTATGCACTCAACCCTTCTGGGCACCCTTCTGCGTGCTCTACCTCCGCTGGTGGGTGCCTATGACTTTACCTTCCTTTCGAGGACTGCCTTTGGGTCATAGAGCATTTTGCTAGCGCATATTCACAGAAGCGCCAGCGAGTTTGTGGCACTTCGCCCCCGCTAGGTAGTCCTAGCCTTTGCCCAGTGACAGGCTGGCTGCTCAGCGATGTGAAGGGTCAGCTGCCTTGCCTTCAGACTGGCCACACTCAAAAGCAGTGCTTCCTTGGCTTTTTCTGACACTGCACCTGAAATCTCAACCTTTCTTGAGATGTCCCCTTCCCAAGATCTTCTCAAACGTCCTTTTTCCCTCAGGGAGTAGTTTCTTAAAAAGTCACTTGAACAGAAACCCTCATTGCAGGATCTGCTTCTGCAGAGCCCTACCAGCCTCATTTAACTAGCAGTTCAAGTTTAAATCAATATTTAATCAACATAGACTTCTCGTTCTTTCAGTATTTTTTGTAGTGCTCTGTTGCCTAAGTGAGTTCATGTAATTAGATTATATAGATCTTCAGTCTACATGTCTGTGTCAGCGGGTATGGGATTCAAGTGAAAAATGTTACTGTTTCACTTCACAATATTTACTTTTTCCACTGTAGTGATAATGTATAGTGAGAATGGATTACTAAACTACTGCATTTTGCAGAAGAGAAAGTTGAAGCTCATAAAGGACGCATCATATAAGTTAAATCATGCAGTATTTGTCATTTTGTGATTTGTATATTTCACTTAGCTTAACCTTTCCAAGGTTTATCCATGTGGATGCATATGGCAGGTTTACTTCTTTTTCATGGCTGAGTAATATTCATCCACCTATCTATCTATCCTCTATCTATCTGCCAGATTTTCTTGAGGTATCTAAAATAGTCAAACTCACAGAAGCAGAAAGTAGAGTGGTGGTAGCCATTAAGGGCTGGGGGTAAGGGGGTTGCTATTCGATGGGTATTAAAGTTTCAGACATGTGAAAGGAATGAATTCTAGAGACCTGCTATACTACAGTGTGTTTTCAGTTGACAGCACTGTACTGTACATGTAAAACTTGAGAATAGACTTCATATTATCTGCTATTACCAGCATAAAAAGAAAAAGGACACGTCACTTGCCTATAAGTCTAGAGAACTAGATCGTGCTATTGGAACCCAAGTGTCCTGGCTCTGAGCTCAAAGTCCCCTACAGACAAAGCTGTAGGTAAATATTGTCCTCGGAACTTCTCGATCCCCTCATTTTCCTATAAGTATGGCACTGTCTCCACTAATACCTCAATATCATGATTAATTCTGAGAAACTTTTAGGGACTCGGGGAGCACTGATAATTTAATGAGGTGCTTTAATATATCTACAGCCTTAATATTCAAAGGGGTCAAAGCTGAGTGATACTGAAAGAGACCTTTACTCGAGTTCTTTGAAAAATCATACATTAATGTAAGAGGATGGGAACCATATTTTTACCTATCTTTATGTTTGAATTAAGATTGACTCATCATTTGAGAGGAATCATTTGGCATTTTCTTTTGCAACAAAACCATGCTGACTTTGTTTGCTCTTCATATAGCCTGGTTAGAATATCAGTTTCACTGAAGAAAAAGTGTTTGACACTTTTAAGAAACCACTTTGCAAAGTAAAGAGATATTCATAAGAGAAGAGAGGGAGCAAGCAGCCGAGATTCAAGGAAACCTTTCTTTTCACCCGTCTCACAGCAGGAATAAAGCACCGAAGGGGCCGAAGTTCCTTCTCACACGGAAAGGAGGACCGACAATTCTGAAAGTAATTCTTAGAATTGCTCAGAGGCATTGAATAGGTAATTAGTATCTTTATTCTCTTTTGGAACTGACAGGTGACTGACTTTCTCTTCAGTCCAGGTATTAAGAAAAAGATAAAAGGCTTTAAAAGCATTTCCCAGGGAGGCTGGTGTCTGATACGGGACAGTGGGTTCGTGTCTGCAAGTCCTGTTTTCTCTTGCTGGGGCGAGAGCCCAGGAATCTGCATTTATAAACTGTATGGAGATGGTTTTTGAGTTTCCCAAGTCTATGAACACGATCAGTAAAATACTGTTTTAACGTAGGGCAGTTTTACAATAAGAACTTCTTACAATGGAGTCATATGATGCTTTTATTGTTAATGTTTTTTCTCTTTCGCATCATATCTTGTAACTACTTAAATATCTGCCCAGAGAAGACAGATGTGAAAAGCCTACAGTGAGAAGACCTTATTTTTTTCTGAGGAACAGTTGAAATAAATGAACATGCACAGATAAGAAGGGATTTTAAAATAATTGCTCGATGCCATTAAATAGTATACTGCAATGAGTGCCAACTGTAGCGCGTCTGGAATTTTTGTTTTTGTTTTGTCTTTTTGTTTATTTTTTTGTTCTGTGTAGTTTCAAGAAAACAGTTGAGGATCAGTGAGGAGAAGCGATGAGTTGCCTCTGTAGACCTGCATTTCTAACAGCGTTTTCCCAGCTGAACGGCATCCGATAAAGGGAGCCCCTTATTCCCGAGGATTTGTAAACATCGAATAACCGGCCTGCGGCAAGATGAAGATGAAGGCCGTGGGAACGTCTCGTTCCCTCCTGCACAGGCTGGCGTCAGGGCGCAAGGCTGTGCGCCTTCCCCGAGCACAGGAGGAGTGGCTCACTCACACTCATGCCCGCACACCTGTGCCCTGCAAAGGGGCTGTCTTTTCATTCTTTCTCTATGTGTCTTTTTCTCAGTTCATGGAGTGATTATGATTCAGCTCAATGGTGCATTTGTGTCTTTTCCTACATCCTTTCTCATTTCAGCTCTGATTTAGTGCAACTTGCCTTGAAAAATACAGCATAATCTGAAAAATAATTGAGGAAATTACAGGATGGGGAATTGAGATGCAATTTTTTTTTTTTTTTTAAGTAACAGCAAAAGCCTCACGTTAAGTACCTGACAAGTCATTTGTGACGGAAGGGTTTATGCATCCAGGCAGAACGTCATCAACATGCTTATTGAGCTGGGTCTCTTGATGAATTTACCTCATTCATCTCTGTGGCAGGCCAAAGTGATTTCTTCTACTTGGACAGACATTAAAGCGTTGCTGAGTGTTGTCAAACTCAGTAAGTCAATGGTAATATGAGGGGAGAAAAAAGCTTCTCTTTCTTTTGTATTTTAAGGTCCATATAAATTTTTTAATTTTTATTGAATTTACTGGGGTGATGTTGGTTAATAAAATTTTATAGGTTTTAGGTGTATAACTCTATAATACATTGTCTGTCTATTGTGTTGGAACCCCAAGTCAAGACTCTATGCGGCCCTTATATTCATAGCAGCACTATTTATAATCGCCAAGATTTGGAAACAGCTCAAGTGTCCATCAGTAGATGAGTGGATAACAAGGCTGTGGCGTATCGACACAGTGAACTACTATGTAGCCACGAAAAAGGAAGTCTTTCCTATTCTGACAACATGGATGGACCTGGAGAGTATTATGCTAAGTGAAATAAGCTAGTCAGAGAAAAGTCTATTTTAATTGAATCCTAGCTTAAGACCTACGGAAAAATCTCTATAAGATAACAGCTTTATTGCCTCAACTTTCCCATCGTCGGTTTTGTTTAACACTTCAGTGAACTACCCAAAGATAATACATTGCCTTAGACATATCTTCCAGTTCATTTACAGGTTTGCACTAAATACCACCAACTGAGGAATTTAATATCGGTCAGGATGTATTATTTCTGAAATGTATGAATTCTGTTACTTCACTTATCACTAAATTTATCAAGTTATAGCTGTTTCCCAGAGCTACTAGACATGAGAACATTTTCTAAGTGGCTCTGTCTGTACTGACATGCCTTTTAGCCTAAAAATTTCAGACAGAAATGCATGATCTCTTAAGGCAGTAAGAGGATACACACTCACCTGTCAGTTTCACCCACTTGCCAGTTACTGGACCAGACCTGCAAGCGCTCCCTCAGAGGACGGACGGCCTGGCTCTCACGGTAGCCCCTTCTGGCAGAAATTCATAACTCAATAGCAAGAATTCTCTCAAGGTGAAGCAGGTCATGTAGTCTTCCAATTCCAGATGTAGACTTTATACTAAAGGAAAAAATCTTAAGTCTTCTCAGTTGGGAGGCCAGTAATGTGTACCCAATGGAGGAAAATTGATAAAATATTGATTAATTTAAAATCTGGAATGGTGGTTTTCCCGGTAACTTTAATCCTTTCTTCCTTCCTCCCTCCCTCCCTCCCTTCTTCCCTTTCCTCCCTCCCTTACTTCCTCCCTCTCTCCATTTCTTCCCTTCTGACATTCATCAAACATTTGCTAAGTTCCTAGTATGTGCCTGGCTCTGAGCTAATTACTGAGCGTATTAGTTTCCTATTACTACTGCAGCAAAGCACAACCAACGTAGTGGTTTAAAACAACAAACATGTATTCTTTTACAGTTCTAGAGTCCAAGAGTCCGAACCGAGTCTTTCGCGGCTGAAGCAAGGTGTCCGCGGGCCTTTGCTCCTTTGGAAAGCTCCAGGGGACAATCTGTTTTTGGTTGCTACATCCAGCTTCTGATGGCTGCCGATACTCTCTGGCTTGTGACCATGTCACGCCGTCTCTGCTCCTGTTGTCACATCACTTCCTCCTCTTCTGTGTCAACTTTCCCTCTGCCTCCCTCTTACAAGGACACTGGGGGTTGCGTGTAGGACCCACCTAATAATTAAAAATAATCTTCTTTCAAGCTCCTTAACCTAATCCCATCCACAAAGTCCTTTTTGCCAGAGAAGGTGACTTTCATAGTTTCAGGAATTAGGATCTGGGTGTGGACAAAGGCCGTATTCAGCCTACCACAGCGGAGAAGTAAAAAAACACACAATACCACCTGCCCTCCAGAAGCCCACGCGAGAGCCCTGTAAGCAGATTACCAAAGTCTTAGCAACTATAATGTTAGGCACAGACTCTGGGAGCATGCTATTCTCCTGCTGGAAAATGATTAGGAACGAACTTCCTCCCAACTCTGAATTTCCGCTTCAGCCTGAGTAGGAATGAATACGTGGTTGAGTGTATAAATAAAATACTGGATCCCAATACAAATGGAGATGTCCATCCATGCCTATGGGAAGCCAGTGACCCCAGAGATGGAGGCCTCAAAGCTGGGATCCTGGGCATGTCACTTTATATAGGAATGGGGCTTCTCTAGCTGTGATTAAACTAAGGATTTGAAATGAAGAGGTGATCCTGGGTCAGGGGGGACCCTAGATGTAACACCATGTCCTTACAAGAGGGAGGCAGAGAGAGATTTGAAAACTGGTAAGCAGAAAGTGCTGTGGTGATGGAAGCAGATAGCTGTGAGGAGGCCAAGCCTATGGCTCTGAAGAACGTCGTAAACCGAGGAAGGCAGGAAACGTATCTGGAGACACTGGGTGAAGCACAGAAGGGGACTCTTCCCTGGAGCCCAAGGTTGGGGCACGGCCCTGCAGACACTTCACTTGAGCCAGTGAAACCGAGTTCTTTCTTCCGACGCTGTGAACTGTAAATGAATAAATGTGTGTTTAAGCCACCCAACTTTTGTTCAAATGTTAAAGGAGCCACAGGGAAGTAACGCGGTATTTTCTGTAATTGCGTCTAGCAGAAGGAGCGCTGGCCCGATGGGCTGGAGACAGCCCCAGGGCTGCCACTTTCCCGCTGACCGTGGGCCACGGGCAGCTGCCTTCTTCTGACGCCCAGGCCCCCGGTCTGGGCACAGTCAGGCATGACTTCCCTTCACGTTGTGATGTTTTCTACATAAAAAGTTGCTTTGTTTAAGCTCCTATACATTATAAATATCCAGATACTCAATCAGGAAATATCAAATCAGGAAAATAAAGTTGATACAATGTATGTATTCCTGGATTAGATTCTGAACCGGAAATAGGACATGAGACAACCTCTTAAGAGGAAAGTGGACCATCTCACTATTGTCCTTTTTCTGGATTAGAATTCAGTTGAGCATACAGGTAGCATGTACCGTATTTTACCATGTACAATGTGTGCATTTTTGCCCAAATATATGAGGGAAAAATAAGGATGTGCATTACACATGGGTAGTACTAATTCTGTACCTATATAAAGTTTTAAATTCTTCTATTTATGCTTATGCATTGAAAGTGTAACTCCAGAAAGTAACAATGACAACTGTGTGCAAAATAATACTCTGGAATACAATCATCTGTTTTGCTGAACTTGTGAATAAATAAATAAACTGAATTGAAAAATTAAAACGACAGATTTTTTTTTTCCTGAAAGTTTGGGCCACAAATGTGGGTGCACACCATACATGGGAGTGCACTGTACACGGCAAAATGCAATAGTTTTTCTTAGTGTCTTTTAATCCAGAACAGTTCCTCTGCCTCTTCTTGTCTGTCATCACGGGGCACTTTTGAACAGGACTGCCAGCGGGTTCACATGACGTCCCTCCGATTGGGCCGGTCTGATGCTTCCTCAGGATGGCGCTTAGGTTAGGCACTTCTGGTGGGAATCCCACAGATCGGTACCGTGTCCTTGGTGCATCTTACCAGGATGCACGTGTCAATTTATCTAGTTTAGGGAATTTGGGAGAAGGGTGTTGGGCATTCTGCGTATCACTTTGCAATTTCGCATAAGTTTAAATAAAAAAAATTGAAAGTTGAAAAATCTCTACTGTTAAGCAGTAAGATATCAATTAGTGAATTTATGTAGCTTTCAATGCCTGGTGGATCATGTAAAAAGTTGAAAGCGTTAGTACCCCCTAAAGTGACCTGCCCATCAAGGTCAGAAACAGTGGTGGGCAGCATGACGGGTAAGAGCTAGAGCTCCGTCGGACGAGACTTGCTAATTTGGTCTTGACCACTGAGTGCTACTGCGATCTTGGGCAATATATAATAATAGTGACAATTAGTGAACACATGTCAAGGGCTGCTGTGCTCCAGCTGCCATTTGAAGGGATGTATGTTATTCCATTTAAAACTTACAACAGCCACATGGGTGTTATATAACTTTTATTTCCATTTACATAGGAAATAGCTGTGGTGCCAACAGGTTAAGTCGCTTCTTCAGGATCACACACCTAGAAAGTGTAGGAGCCAAATTCACACTCATTCTGCATCCAGGTCCTGTGCTTGTCACCACTAAATTATACTGCTTCCCCAAAATTGTTAACCACAGCTTTCTCATCTGGAAAATGCAGGGGATAATCACACCTGTGTTGTAGGGATGTGTAATTTAATAATAAGGAGTCATTTAAATTAATGACTCACGGTAGTCATATATAAGTGTTCATTTTATTATTCCATGGTGATTATTGTCTCCTGACTTTGGTAAGGGGGAAGAGAGGCCCGGAGAACTTACGCATGTGCCTAAGCTAAGGTCGTGAGGAAATACAGATTTACACCTTTAACCACTGACTCATTCTGTGCTTTGTTCTGTTACACACTACGTCTCCTGGTAAGTGATGATCATACTAAAAGTCAGACGGTGGATCCCGTCCAAGTGGTGCCGTACACCTGTAGGTATAAACTGAGGACATAATTTCTCATAAATTCATTAGAGTTTACTCGTAGAAACCACTAGCTGCAGAGGCAGTAGGAGCCCTTTGGTTCCAGGAGGGATGAGGAACTCCTGGAGGATGTCCGTCGATCACTCACCGTCCCCCGCACTCCACGGGGGGCTCTGCGTCAGCAGCCCTTCTGAATCAAGTGGCCAGAGCCCCACTCTCCGTGCTCTCGTAAGGGACTAGGCCTGATCTCAAAACCAGAAGATATTAGCGGCCCCACGCAAGCCACCTCCATTCCCTGCGTCTCGGTTTCCATTACCACAAAAAGAAGCAGTTGGAAGAACTTTTTAGAGAAACTCTAACATCCTTCAAAACTTAATAATTTTCCGATATTTTGAAATGCTTGATTATTAATTTTCTCATTAGTTTGGCTTTGTAGAGCAGGCATTTAGAAATCAACCAACTAATAATTAATCTTGAGCTGCTATAGTGTTAAATATTCATGGGTTTCATAAATTAGGTGGAGGTTTTGGACCGAAAGTCTGGGGCTTGCATCATGATTTTTTCCTGTGCTCACTCCTCATGTGGCGGATTTCTTTCTGCAGTGTGCACAACCAGGCTTCATCTGCCTGCTTGCTAAAAGTTCCAACTCATCTGTCGAGTGCCAAATGACCTTGTGTTAACCTTGGTCACCATAAGATGAAGGTATGTCCATAGAAACTCTCTGGGCTTTTAACGTCCACAGTTAACTTCCCCCAGTCATTTCAAAGGGCACAAGAAATTCACATCAGTGTTTAGTAAAGCACTGCTTTTTTATTGTTTTAAAAAGCAAAGGTATTTTTAAAGGCCAAGGAATAATGCATTTGTTATAAACTTTCCCACCATGTGTCCCACATTTTAACATTGAGATGAAAAAAAAACTGACATAGGACTGAGTGATGAGAACATTCCTTGTTGTTCCAACCTGTATATTTCAAGGTTTATTAGCTTGAAACAAAGGTCAAAGTAATAATATCGAGATCCCATATAAACTGGACCATTTTAATGCAATTGGTCTATTGTTATATTCTCCAGTAAATTAACTTAGTAAATACTATAAGGAATGACTCTTTATTTAAACTTGAGTTTTAGTCTAAAAAAGTTTCTTGCTGAGAAGTTGAACTGAGGTAAATTTTCTTCGATATGCTAAATTTCTTGCTTTCTTTAATGGAAATTTTCTGTATTCTTTATTATATTTTTTGATTTCCTATGAAGTAGGGCCTGGTCACCAATACACTTTCCAAGGCTTATGCCTGCTCTGGTAAAGAATATAAATTTTCATGCCCCGGCTGGTGCAACTCAGTGGACTGAGCGCCAGCCTGCGAACCTAAGGGTCATTGGTTCGACTCCCAGCCGGGGCACATGCCTGAGTTGCAGGCCAGGTCCCCAGTTGGGGGCGTGTGAGAGGCAACCACGCATTGATGTTTCTCTCCCTCTCCTTCTCCCTCCTTTCCCCTGTGTCTGTAAATAAATAAATAAATAAATATTTTAAAAATAAACAAAATATATTCTTTCTTTAAAATAAAGGTATACATTTTCATTTTTAACAGAGAACTCCTCATCTCATGTCCCAGTGCCCAGCGTAGTCTATTAGGACTAGGAACTGGGCGGCTCAGAAAGGGGAGTCAGCGATCTCGTTCCCGATTCGCTGTTATTCAGCTAGGGAGTGAAGAGCTACATACGAATTCATTAAATACAAAACAGGGCTGCATTCAGAGGAAGAGAAAATGGGTTTTCGTTGGCAGATCAGGAAAAGCTTTGCTAGTGGGCTCGTAATGGAGCTGGGCCTTAGAGAATGTATACACTGGAAAAAATTCAGGGTGAGGTCACTCGAAGGAAGGTGGGCCGCTTAAGAGGGGCAGAAAAGGAGGCATCCACAGAGCACGGTGTGAAAACTGGGGTTAGTCCGGTCTTAGAGGCTAGGAGGTATGAAGAGGAATTACAGGGAAATAAGGTTAAATAAGTATGTGGGACGAAACAAGGGGATAGAAGAAATAAACTCTAATCCCCAATTTCATCCTCACCCCGCTGTCCCTGTGCTTAGCATTATCCCATTAGGAATATTTGACAGCGAAGGGGGAGACGGCCCATGTAGAAACAGGGAGAAAATGGAAAATATAGACAAGACACACAGTTTGGGTTACCTCAGTTTTTCCCCTAGAGCACTTCTTAATAAAACACAGGAAGGCCGAAATGCCTTTTTAATGCTCTCGTAGGCAGAAAGAATGTAGAACCAAAAAACAAATTCTGGAATGGTGATTACTTGCAAACCAATGTCAATGGAATGGCTTGGAGCATCGAGTTTTTCTTTTCAAAAGATGCCCAGTGAAAGGAAAGGTCGGGATGTAATTTCAGGAGGAGAATAGGTTTTGTGAGCTCCGTCATCATTTCATTTTCCCCCCATGCAAAGAAAATTGTGTTTTATATTCCAAGTCACAGTACATTTGTCCTCAGATAGTTTTATGCCATAGTCATCACCACCAATTTTCTGTCAAAATGTTTACATTATCTGTGGGTCTATTTCAGAAACTGACTATTTGTTAGGCTTGAAGGAATGAAATTTCTGAGAGTTTACTAAATACATACTTTGGCTGTCTTACCAAATTCAAATGCCGCTTGCTAAATTCCATGGCACAGCCATAGGATGCCATAATTTGGAAGATTTGTTTGAGATTATCTAATTTAATTGTTCTTTCAGCGTTTGGGGAAGTTGACTTTGGAGGAAGCTAATTTGACATTTAATCTCCGTTAAATTGGGAAAGTGTCCAGGTTAGACAGAAAAACTGTTACTTCTCTTCACATTTTTGTTGTAAGAGCCATCCATGTTTACGCGGCTCTGTCCGCGGGGAGTGCGTGACTTTGGGCTAACTTGTGATGGATGTTTTTTATGATTAAAACGAGTGCTTCTTAACCTTCAGCTGTGGCAGATGGGTGCAAATATGAAACGGAAACTGAGCCAAAGATCAACTTGTTCGCTTTTTGATCCTTTCTACTCCCCCAGTTTTTTAAGTTAAAATCTTAGTTCTCAAGACCTACAGTTTCAATAAATCACATTCCTTGGTTCCAAAGCCCCGTATTTAATTGTAGCCATGATGTGCACTATTAATTTTCCTCAAGGGCGTTACCTGCCTAGGGGCCTGCCTAACCCTCACTTGTGGGTGCCGGCCACGTGCTAACTGTTGCAGCCCTGGACCTGTGTTCCCTCTTAGCAGGATCAGGAGGGGCTCTCCCATTTAGAAAATTATGAAATAAACCAGAAATGATTTTTAAAAGCCTTTATATTTATGTATGAAACTGGTCTGTGTTCCCTTCTGTGTATAGTATATTTAACTGGTTTGGCAGTCATGGTGATGTGTTTCTTAGAGAAGGAACCATGTGATGTTGTGAATTCACATCATAGAACAGTGACACATGTCGTGAAGCACTAATTTGAGCAGCTTTATATGACAAAGGAGTGTGTGTACGAGAATCACAGCAGTGTAGTTCCAGTTTAAAAAGGTTAATCCCTTTTTCTAGGTTAACAGTGAGAATAGAGCAGTGTCTCTTGCCTGGATTTCTTCTAGATCTTCTTTCACTTCGGCGCTATTGTTCAGGTTACCCTTGCCTTCGGCTGCCGTAATTACGCTCTGTGCCTCTGTGCGTTCATCCTGGTATGCGCCGGGTGACTGCTGCTGCTGGCGTTGCGCCGCGCGCGCTGGGGGGCCCCCAGCTCTGATTGCTAGCGTTCTGTGAGTGGCACACAGAGGGGCTCTACCTCTGATGCCTTCTGACCGCTGCGGGTCTCTCTGATCCCGTTCCGAATTGCTGGTGTTGTTAAGTCTTGCTAGAAGTCTCTTCAAATACATGCAAATGCCTGGGGCTGTAGGCAGAAAAAGATTATCTTCTGACTGTCTGTACCCCAGGAGTGACTCTTCTTTATCTTTCAAAATGCTTCTTCTGTCTGCTCACCTGAGTCGTGGAAGGCTGCATGGGAGAAAAGAGTCAGAGTTGCCGGATTTAGCCAATAAGAATAGCTAGGAGGGACAGGGACAAGATTGTGTTTGGGGCATGTCCGCGCTGTGACATATCCACCTGGAGATGCTGGATCAGCATTAGATATCTAAGTAAAACTGGGAGTCATTGGAAAGTAGATATTTGAAGATTAAATCCATAAAACTGGATTAAAGCATCAAAGGAGTGAGTACATATAAGAGAACCAAAAAACGAGCTCTGGTTGGCAGCCCCATGTAAGATTTTGTGTGTGTATAAGTAATATATAAATTAAGTGCTATAAACCTGTATAAGTTTATATATTCACATTGGCCTAAAACCTTATTTGCTGATATTTTTAACTGGAAAAACAGAGAATCCACCTTAATTGGATTTGCTTTATATGTTGAGATGTGGTAATGTCATCAGAAAGGGACCAGCACCAAGGCGGATCTGCCCCTGTGCAGAAAAGATTTCACAACGTGAGTCCAGGTGATTTTGAGAGTATGTTTATTAAAGCTGGGCACAGTGAAACAAAGGAAGGGCTTAAGACAGAAGAGGCAAGGTCCCAGAGACAGGAGTGAGCCCAGACGGGGCTGCCGGGACTCAGGCAGGGAGGTCACGGCAGCAGAAGTGAGCCATGCTGGGCTGTGTGGACTCAGGAAAGAAAACTACAGAAGCAAAAAGAGCGCCTTGGAGACAAGTTCAGGACTTAGGCCAGGGTGAGCTGCTGCCGCCCACTGACCCGCTGGGAGCCTTTAGAGTTTAGGAGAAAGCGCGCAAAGATACCTGCCTCAGGCAGGAAGCGGGGCATGGGCATGCTCGGGGGGGAGCATGCCCTGCGTCTTTCATCTTAAGGGTTGTTATTTGCTGTGGAAAGGTAAGAGTTTTGTGGGAGGTCTCAGAGGGTCTCAACAAAATACTCAGCAGCTTTCCAGGTGTGTTTTTAATATGCTGATGCATCAAAATGAGCTTATGGGGGAGTTTGGGATCATTCTCCAGGTAGCTTCCCTGCTTTACTTTTGCATTTGTCTGGGTCTAATTGGTTTTCTGTTATTTATTCCTTCAACTTCATCTGTTTGGGGCTTTGGCTGGCTCTGATGGCAGTGACGGGGTCTTTGTTCCCTGTCTTCCTGACGGGGTGGTTGAAGCCACTCTCTCTCTGGTTGGGGAGGAGAGATGTAAACCATCCGCCCCTAAGTGTCCTTGGTCAGGGAGGATAAGACCTAGCCATTTATTAGCAGGCTGTTAATTGCTCTGCCTTGTTTAATTATTTTGTCTCAGTTTTCCTGTTTCACTTGCCGAGGAATTTTCCTAGTTCCTTACCCTCCTGCCTCAGTAATACCAACACTATCAGCATGTTTTGTTTGGAGGGCAGGACATGGGAGTGAACTCTCAGCGTACCTGAACCTGTGTGATAATGAACTGGACTATTACAGGTTTCTACTGTGTACCTGGCACTTCCTTATATTCCATAGGAAAAGGAAGGCAGGCTTCACTAACTGGACCTTTGGGTGATTTTTCTGTTTTTGAAGCACCAAAACCATCTTTCTTACACGATTCATTCAGTAGCTTTTCCTCCGTCTGAGGGAAAATGTCTTGGCAAGTGCGAATGTGTTTCCATTTTCTTCCTTGTTAATTCCTTTCACATGATAAATGGCAGGGAACTGTACTGAAATCCCTTGAAATTGAAAAGTCAGCCTACATGAATGCTTAGGAGCAGAGGTTTTAAATATAATAAGTCCACAGACATTCAGCCAAGAGAATTTCAGAAACATTTGCAGTAGACGGCTACCTTTCATGGGTACATATAGACCTATTTGCATACTTTTCAATACTTCTGGCTTAGGGTGGTCATTTGAGTTGTCTAAAAGGATTGCAAAACCTCCCAATATTATGTGAAATATTTGATATTTTTTTAAGATAAGGTCATTCATGAGGTAGCCCTTCCTTTAAAATGCAGCAAGTATTTTTGGAGTTCTTATTTCCATCTATATAAAGGTGAACTGCTTCTCTTACCGACCTGGCCTCCTGGTGCCCCCTGAGCCCCTAGTCATAATGGAGATTTTTCAAGCTACTAGTTTTCATTTTAAAATGAGTATGTGCTCATAAAATATTTATAGCAGTTCAAACAGTTTCAGCAGTTCAGAAACCTAACCGAAAACCTTTTGATTAGTTCAGAATAAAATTTTTTATCAGAAAATTTAAAATATCAAAATTATTTTGACTTCTCAGTTATCAAGACTCTGTCACAGATTTGTATGCGTGCATGTGTGTGTGAAAAAATCAAAACCCAAAACAAAATCACTTACACTAGTGAACATATATTAGGGCAAGGATATTTATACAATCTCAAAGAATTGCATCCCCCCGAAATTATTAAGTATGAAGAGAAAATGTACTTTTACAACAAAGAGATCTGGCAGATACTATGTTAACTGAGGATTAAAACATCATATTACTAATAATGAGAAAATTAGCATCGTATTCTTTCTAAAGAAATACCCTACGAAGCATACATCACCTGGAATATATGAAGAATATATGAAGAAAATGTGACAAAATTTTAATAATTGATGAATATTAGTAAAGAATACGTGAGTACTCATTGTACTATTTTTCAACTTTAGTGTAAGTTCGTGATCATTCAAAAAATTGGGGAAATAAATTATATATATATTTAAAAGGAAAATAAATAGAATTGGAAAATATACTTCTCATAATAAATGATCTCATTTTAAGAGGATACTTTTAATAAATATCAGTGATTATCATAAAGGTCTTTATAATAATAGCTTATTTTTCATATAGTGCTTCAAAATACCAAGCACTCTTTTATGTATCATATAATGCTCAGAAACTCTAATGATACATCGAATGATCAATCGGTACTATTATTGTTTACTTTATGCCAGTGGAGGAACTTGAGTCCCTGAATTTAAATGCCCTGACCAAGATTTTAGAGTTTACAAACATGAGAAACTATAACTCAGACCCAGGTTACTTAACTCTTAAGTGTTCTCTGCATTTTGCTGGATTCATTGTGTGTCTATGCTTGTGAGTGTGTGTGTTTTTCCAACAATTAAAAAGTTTTGAAAAATGGCACAGTTGACTACTAACTTTAGTGGGTAGGGCCTGGGGCTAATGAAACGTGTAATGTAAACCCAGTTTCTGTTTTGAGGGAGAAATACCCAGCAGTTCCCATGACGTGCTGCAAGCGAACGAGATCAGTATTGTGGGGCCAGGCCACAGCTTAATTTTTGCTTCAAGAAAATGCTCTCTCTGTAAATCGTGTGCCATAGTCTTTTCATACTGGCTTAAAACTTCTTTTTGCTTACCTATTATGCCCTGGTGACAGTTGTAACTTTAATTCAGGCAACTAAATTATTTCAATTCTTGAAAGTTTCACAAGTCGTCTTTTTTTGGCATTTGAAAAATGTAACTCCATACTAAATACCTTATTTAAGTTTTGAAACTTGAAAAGCAACTTATATTTCTTCCCAGACTATGCTAGTAAGAGGGGACCCAGGCATAAGTTTTCTGTAATTGCTTTTATGATGATTTATTTTATAGTTTCTTTAATGATGACAAAAGTTGCTCTTAGCTTAAATTTGTTTAGCAGTCTTATCTGATGCTTTTCATTACTTTAGCAATTCATACTAATAAAGCCAAACAAGTGACTGCACAAGGGAGTGTTTTCGGTGAAGTGGGCCCTGAGACAAGGTTTCTCACACTGTGATTATATCTCTGTGTACTTGGCTCCAGCTCACGTGGTTTCCGACTGATTGAGTAATCGTTTATGTAATTCCTAGCCTAATACACAGCACTCGAAGGCACGGATGGTGTAGACTCTTAACTGCCCGATGCGTGCTCTGTCCATTCCTCTATCACGTAAGGAAACGGTTATGGAGTAGCTCAAATCAGGCAATGAAATCTGAAAAAGAAATGTAACTGGGAGGCCAGCTCTAACAAATACTAAAATGTCTTATAGCTATAATAATAAAATATAATAGAGTACTGACATAAAAAAGAAAATGTATCAGTACAGAGACGTGGCTAACTGTGGAACAGACAGTAGTTTAATAACTCCGCATAAGGTAAAGAAATTTGATCAATTAATACATAAATAAAAATATTCAATAATAACACATAACACATATGCCAAACATGTAACATATACCAAAGCCAGTTCATGATGGGTTAAGAGATTAAATATTTTAAAAAATCAAACAATTTAGAAAAGGTAAGAATCAATTCATATAAAATTTGGCAACCACGTGGGAGTTTATATGGGGAGATTTCTTTGGTTTAAAAACTGGTAAAAGAAAATGAAAAAAATACTAGGTAAACACTGAAGACTTCTAGACACTAAAAAAAAAAGTATAGAACAAATGAAAAGGTGACTAAATGTTCCCAGCCAATAGTGTTCCGGAAAAATGAAACGGCCAGACACTGAGGGGTTAGGAGCACGATCTTTATTTACGTGCACGGGCCCAGAGGAGACAAACTCCAAATTCTGAGCCCAGAACAATAGCCCCGCATTCCTTTTATGCTGGGCTAAGTGGAGGAGGGTATAGATTTGGCACGAAGGGGCTTACAGAAGTGGGAGAGAAATATTTACAGCATTAGTCAGGGCAGGTAGCGTCTCAACACCTGCAGCAGGGCAGATAACATTTCATGTCATCCTTGGTATCGACCTTGACTCCCTCTACAATAGGAGAAACAAAGAATTAACATTATTAAGGTTATGAATCTCTAAGAACAATAGACATCAGGGAGCAAAGCCCTGATGGAGTCATTTTATCTAAAACAATCCCAAAAACGAAGTGGAATAACTAATGGAAAACTTTGGGAATTTTCTTTAGCTCCTTATCTGACCCAGCCATTTCAGAGCTGGTGATTCTGAAAGGCTAGATACTAGCAAACAAGCTTTGGATCTTCTCTGTGTTCCAAATAACTAATTTTGACCACCTTGATTATTTACTATAGACTTCCTAAAGGGACCAGCTCCATGAACAGTACAATGTAGATTAACTCTACATACTGTAATGGAAGGAAAAATGGGGGGTGGGAGGCGTCTGATGAGCATTTGTGTGACAGTCCCTTCAACCAAGTCATGCCAGGAGCATCTGCTCTTCCCTTTAATGCCTTAGTTACCAAAAGGCACGGGGCCACCGCTCAGTGGGAACCCTGGCAGCACTGTGGAGCTCATTGACAAAATGAGCAAAGGACCCCAAAATGTAATTCACAAGAGGAAAAGAGATAAGTGAGCAAGTGGAAAAATACGCAACCACACTATAATTAGTAAAATCTATTTTTTTCTGAAAATGAGGTACATTTTCAACGGCTTAATCCGCCACAGCTTTATTAAAGCAATACTACTTGCTTATCTTCAGTGAAAGGGGCACTATTACGTGTTGATTCTTTGCTGGGATTATTTGGAAAATATCAAAAATGTTAAATATTTAAAATATCTAAGAATATTTTTAAAGTATATATTTTAACTCCAAAATTGAATTAAACATATCTTTCCTAAGCACATAATCTATAATACTAAAAAATAGGCTTTTGCACACAGATGTATATCCCATAATTTCTCTCAGTATTAGAAAATGATAGAATTTAATAGTGTGTCCATTGTTTGGAATATTATACTGTGATTTAAAATAGCAAATAAAAACAACAGAAAAATGGCCAAAAGATTGAAATAGCAGTTCAGCAAAAAATAAATAATACATTTATGGAAAGAAGCTCAAATTAGGTATTGTTCAATGAAATAAAATAAAAATATAGGCTACTCTTTTTGAAACATTTCTGTATTCCAAGATCAACAGACCGAGCATATCTGTTGTTCCTAAGGCTGTGGAGAATCTGGTAACTTTGATACCCTCTAGACTGCAGTGTGAATTGGCCCAGCAGTTTTAGAGAGCAACCTGTCAGTACCAATCATACAGAAAATACATAAAGCCAATGGTCAGCCAGTTCTGCTTTTAAGTTAACCCTCACACAGAAAAACTAAAAAAAAAAAAGTTGACAAGAATGTGTATTGCAGCCATGGAACATCAAAACGCTGAAGAGAACATAAATGTCCATTAGTATATTAATTATTATACAACCATACTGAGGAATATTGTATAGTCATTAAACAGAATAAGCTTAGTTTCACCTACTAACTGTAAAGATATCCAGGAAATGCGATTGAGTCAAAAAGCAAATTGCAAGTTAATGCATAGAGCATGATCCCGTATTTGCACTTGCCCTGTCTCTCTGTCTCTCTGCTCGTTTGTCTGTCTGCCTCATCTGTCTATCATCTGTCTTCACATCCCTGTTTGGGATTATACACTAAGAAGAAGGAAGGTTAAGAGGTGTGGGATTTCACATTGCAATTTCATACTTATATTTACATATATAATTTTATAATTAAAAATAATAAAAAAGAAAAAAACATGGTATTCTAAGGATTATAACATAACAATGAAAATTTATGTTGTTAAATATAAATAGAGAATATAAAATTATTAAGTACATGTAGAAGAATACACCATTCTACATTGTATTAACTAAAACTACGTAAAGTAACAAATAAAATTTAAGCTTAAGAAAGTACAGAAGGATAGGTGCCTGAATACTATACATGCTTATTTTGGGATATGAGTGATGGAAATTATTGGTATTTCTTTCTGTGTTTTTCAAATATTGTACACAACATTTTATGATGGTAAAAAGAACTTAATTCAGTGTTTGTAAAACATTTATTTAATTTGATTCTTTCCTTTTTTATTCTCTTCCCATATTTTCTTTCATGTCTTAGCATTGAAAGAGCTTTATCTAAACCTGTTCCCTGCTTTCAACAAATTCGTCCAGATTATTATTTTTTTTTCACAGCTTTCTCATCCATGGTTTAAATGATTCACTCTGACAACTTTCTTTGGAACCAAATGACTTTCTTGTCTCAGTAGGTGGTTCCAGCATCCTCAGGTTCTCAGAAAACCTCCTTGAAATGATTAGAAACAGAATTCTGGATTGCGTATACCTTTGGCGTGGCTCAGTAATGCACTTACTTTATTCTTGTGGGCCTTAGAAGAGCAACCCCTCAATTTTTAAAACTATATGTTGAACTTACTCTAATTAAGAAGATGATCTCTGATTGTCTTTCTGTAGAAATTAACTTCACAGCTTACGTGGCAGCGGTTAATGTAACATGAGCTGCAGTGAGTGGTAAAGGACAGTCATTAACTTATTCTGAAGCATCGCGTGGGCCAAAATCAATCCTTATTTCTACATTGGAGATACATTTTCCTTTCCGTCTTTGTGGCAGTGAATAATGGGAAGGGGTTTTGTCACACATCAGGCTTGGGTGATGGCAGCCCTCTCCTTCACTGATAGAAAAGAAATCAGTGCACACATGCACTGGTCAGGGGTAGACGTCCATTTATATTGACTCCACGAAGCCATGTGTCCAAAGACTGCGGAAAGGAATATCTACAGTCCACAGAAAACAAACAGGATTTTGAGTGACTAGAGCTTAGTGTCTCTCTGATCATATGTCTTGATGTTTATGTTCCTTTAACCCAGGCAAGTCAGCAGCCCCATGAAGGCTAGAAAGGGGACAAGGTGGGATTTAATTCTTCACTGGGCTCAAGGCACTGTGAGCAGAAGGAGAAAGGAATTAAGCCTGTTGATTAGACCCCAGTGTTGGTGACAGGCCGTGATCAGATCTTGCGAGTTTTAATTTATCTTGACAAAAATTATAAAAGCTACACTGGCATTCATCTACTTAAATTCTAAAGTAAGAGATGGGGGTAAGAAAAAAAGATAGTCTATACACAAAGACAGTAACTACTATAATTTGATACAATAAACATTTTTCTGATTTATCAAATGTTTAGATAATACATTAACTTAACGTAAAGATAATCATATTAGTCAAGCATCATTTTCAGATGCATGGTGTCACGTGGGCCTCACAGCCGCCTATGACAAAGGCAGGACAGTGACTGTCATCCCCATTCTACAGACAAGAGAAGGGACCAGTCAATCCATCAATGACCCTCACGCAACTAGGGTGGCGGATGAGCACTCGAGCCAGGCTTTCTCCATTTTAAGACCATCCTGACAACCGATTCGTACAGACACAGTTGCCATGGCTCATCCTCGAGCTCCACAGCGTTGTAGCCCGGCCGGCCACCCCGTCACTGAGTGCCGCTCTGAGCTGTAGACAGTGTCGTGGAAGGGAAAGAAGCCACGATGCCAAATGAGATTTTCAACACGTGTGAGCCTCATAAAGCCAAGGGAGGCCAGGGCACGTAGTCCCTGGCTGATGAGGAAATGGGACACTTATTGAGATGGATATCTCTTTAAATACAACAGCCGCACCGTGTGCGTGTGTGGGTGTGTGCGTGCGTGTCCTTAAGTGTGGGTGTATGTAGCATAGTATAAAAAATGCGATGCTGAGCATGGCAAACCCCCAAGCCTCATTAAATGCAAGTTCCTGAAAAATACCGATGTGCTACTGAACACATAGTATTCATGTATCTCTGATGGGAAGTATCATTCTTCAGAGCGTGTTGGGTAAATATGATACTATAAATCCAGGGCTCGCCAAGTAAGATGTTTCCAGTAGGTTAGCAGACAGGAGGGGAAATCTTGCCCATTGTGATTTTATATGCTTTGGAAAACGGGGGAAAAAAAATGTCTCTATTGCTGAAAGCTGCTGGGCTCACAAATTAAAAAAAAATGAATTACAGCATTAGCAGTCTGTGCAGGAAACTCACGGTTAGGTTAATAAAATATACATACTTGCAGTGGCCAAAGAATAGTGAATTTGATTAGGAATGTGGGAGGTGGGTGGTTAGGGGCCAGAGGGCCACGAAGGTGCCGGCATGGGCTTATGAGCTTCCTTTGAGTGGCTTAGGGACCATGGCTGTGTTCCCCCCAGTGGCACTGGCAGCTGCAATTCTTAATAAGTTATTATATCTCAGGCCGAGCAGCCAGTGTGGCACATTAGGGAACATGTTAAAGAAAAATTCACTGCTTGCACAGTTTACATTCTGAAGAGGCTAGAAATAAGCCCTTGAGACCTGTCTGAAGAGGAGGTTAAAACAGAAATACTTCCCGGGAAAAGCCAAAGTGATTTTTATCAAGGATCTAGATGCTGAAATGCAGCTTGCCAATATGCAGAGAGTGGGGACCTGCGTTCTGCCCTCCCAGACACATTCCTGGGAAAACAGAAAAGTGCGAACGGCTCAGAGGACCAGAACTTAGTGCCAAAAGTTAAAAAGTTATATATGTTCATTCATTTTACCATTTTTACCACTGATGACAGAAGACATTCCTGGTAGGTGTGTGTCAATAAAAATATAATATGAAGGTGAGAGAGAATCTTTGCCTTTTGAGAACTCCGTGTCTTCACCTCATGGACAAATGGAGGACCCCTGACTTGGCAGGAAGAAAGGGAAGGAAAACAGCGAATTTTCGGACGCCTGCTGGGCAGAAGGTGCTGTGACTGCCCCTCTCGCCAGTGTTGTGCATTCCACCCTCTCGAGAATCCTGGGAGATAAGTATTTTGCAGTCCATATTTTAGGCAAGAAATGGAAGTGATCCAGATGTCTGTGACTAAAAATCTCTGTGCTGTTTCTCTCTCACCATAAATCTAATGTTTATGTACTTCCTTTAAAGTGTTTTTTTTTTTTCCTGTATTTTCCGTCATAACTCTGCAACGCCTACAAGTTGTGTGTTTACTGTTATATGAAGTCAACTCGTCAGGTCTCAGGACTCACCCTCCGGGCAGAGAAAACAGGAAGTAGTGGGTGGTTAGACATGCGTCTTGAGTGTTACCAGGGCTTCTTCATGCTCCATCCGCTCTCTCCGGCAGCTGCTCCGTCCCTGCTCCTTTCCCACCTCCTTCTCCCTTGATCTCTCAAGGGTTCCAGCTCTGTTAATTTGCAGAGTCAGGCAGTGATGTCAGATGCAAAGCTATGGAGACAGAAATGACCTTTTCTTCCCTGGCGGAAGCAAGTCTAGTCCTTAAAAGGGTGCCTGTATACGATAAATGTTTTATAAGCAAAAGCTCATACGGCTGTTATTATTATTTCCTCCTTGGGATAAGGAGTTTGAATTTGGACCTTTCCAAATGGGCAGGATGTAGACCTCTTCATCTGACGCTCCAGGGGCAGAACAGTGGAGCTGGGGTTGCCCAGGGAATGTTCAAATAGGTTTAGACTGGGAGTCAAAGTGCTTGTGTGTGTGTTGATAACAATAAGGAGTACTTGTAATGAAAAAATGATCATAGCAGTTGCATTTACTTGTTATTATATGAGCGGGGCTAGGAGATTTACATACACTAGTGCATCTAATGCTATTTATATGACCTTGAGAAAATTCGTTCCCTTGCTAGTTCCTTGTGCTCCTATTGTCAAGAGGTGTTAGACTTAATCATTGAATCCTGACATTTTTAATCATTAGGAAAAAAATCCTCTTAAAAAATCCTTACTAAACTTCTTTACGTCTATGGAAATACTTTGACTGAAGCACGTGATCTCTAATTCATGCTACTCTGTCAGCTCCTAGGTGCCCCTAAGGAACGCAGCTCGGAAACCTGGGTTAAAAGCTGTCCTCTTCTTACTTTAGACCGTAGCTGTAGGGATACAACCCATCATGTAACTCGGTAGAGCTCTGTGAGTTTCAGAGTTCATTTCTGTGGCCTAAGGGATCTAAAGTTGAGCAACCAAGGTGATCTTACCTCTGGAGGAGAATCGGGAAGGGTGGCATCGCTACTGCCTGGGAGTGACCGAAAGAGTCACAACACAGACCCCAGCCTTTTAAATTTCCGATACCAATTTCTGGGGTAATTAAAGCTACAATGAGCCATCACAGCCTATTACATCAATAGATTCCATGCTTAGACTTTGGCTGACAAATGTGAATGTGGGCTTCAGAGTCTCATTCTGGAGAGCTCTCCCTGCCCCCCAAGAGCCTCTGTAGGGAACTGTGCTGTTTGTCCTAGAGGAACCAGTGGTTTTCTCAATACTTCTTCTGCTAGAGGCTGGGGTCAAAGCAGCTCCTCCCGGTCGGATCTACCTGACATCAGTGTCAGCTCATGGAGCAGTACAGGCAAAAGAGAGTTTTGAAACCAAAACCTGAGTTTATTTGTTATTACTTTTATTGGCTCTCCCACCTCATAAAGGCGGTACCCACTCATTGTAAGATCTTAGACAAACATCTTAAACTTGCTGTATCGTGTTTTCTTCCTATTCTATAAAACAGGTATAATAATAATAATAGTAATAGTAGTATCTACTTTCAGAATTGCGAGGATTAAATGAATGAATACATACAATATGTTTGAATAGTTCTTGGTACATAGTAAGTGCTATATAGTTGTTTATTGTTATAATTATTGCTATTTTTTTATTACTTTGAAAAATCAAAGTAGTATAGATAAAAATGATCAATAACTGTTTTATGCAGAAATATCTTGTACTAGTACCATACTACACGATTTCTTTTTATTATTTTATTCTGTGAATGAATACTTATTTGCATTATTAATACTAGTTTTTATAGAATAAGCTTTATGATAGTGAATAATATACTCTTTAGTAACCTGCTATTGTACGATTTATCGTGAACATTTTCTATGGTCAAGATACTCTTCAATCACATGCTCTTTTCTGACCGTGTAAGATTATTTGACCTCACTGATGGATATTGTGTTTTTCCATTTTCTGAAATAATTATTTAAAATGCTTTAATGGACTTGCTTTACACTATTAGCACTCATGGTGCAAATGAAGTTCAGGTTCATAGAGAGTGTGCAGTAGACCACCAGCCAACAAACAGGTAGAACCTGGGATCCTAGGGCTGCTCCCACTGTGCTACACTGCCCCCTGCTGAGTGGAAGGAAAAGCAGAGCCCTGCCGGCAGCACCCTGGCACTTGAGTTCTCTGATTGATCTCAGCTTTATGTAGCTGGTGGCACAGAAACGGGGGGCCCATTTTCAGTCACCACTGTGGACTCTCTTGTCGTATCTACCTGCTGCCTCTCCTTGCAGGTTGCTGAAAGTGAAAACACGAAGCCTAACTCTTGAAGTGACCAGGGTGTCTGTACCGGTTACTTATTTCTCTGCCCTTCTTCTCGCTGCATCTTTGTTGGCTCTGCAAAATGCTTACCTTTCTCTGAGAAGATCCAGGCCCCCGGAATTTGTTTTCCATTTTATTATGCAACAGACACAGAGACTACTGGCCACAACTGGGTGACTGTTGTCCAAGGCTGTTGTCCCTTACCCATTGCTCGGAAGCCAGCTAATAAGATTAGGGAGCTACATTCCTCAATAGGTTGGCCTTGAATTCATTGATCACATCTCATTCATTGATTCATTCATTCAATTAATATTCATCTTTCTCTTACCACTGGTCAGCCTTTAGACTAAGTGAACAAAAGAGACAAATTTTCTGCTTTTGTGGAGTTTACATTCCAGGGGTAAAAGAAAGAATTTAATAAAACCATACAAGAATATAGTATAGTAGAAAAACAAAGCAGGGCGAGGGGAAGGTAACAAGAGAGTGAAGATTAGTGTTATTTTTAGTTTTAGTAAGAGGTCTCCTTGAAGCAATGTTTGAACTGCTCATAAAAGGAAGTCAGAGAACAGGCCAGTAGGACAGAGGAAGTGGGACCCCTGTGCCCAAATGTGCTGTCCTGGACTGAGTTTAAATGCCAAGGACAAATTTGCTATGGGACAGGGCTGATGACCAACTGGTCCAAAAGCTACTCCCTAATTAATCACTTTCTGAAATACCCAGGCGGCCTGCTTGTTCCACGGTGTCTTGGCTTGATGTTTTCACAGTTATCCACGAAAGACCAGAAGTTTCCTCTGTGCGTGCACTGGGCTGAGGTTTCCCCTCCATCCCCATGTTGCTTTGTGTTAACAGTACATATCGAAACCATTTATTTTATCAATAGGTATTCCAAGATGTGTTAACATTTCTCTTCGTCTGTCGTCTTTCTTGTTCCCCAGCCCTGCTTTTGTCCTTTTTTTAACTTTTCATTTTGGAATGATTTCAGGCTTGCCATGTAGTTGAAAGAATATACCAAAACAAACAAACAAACAAACAACAAAAAACCCACCACAAAACAAAGCAAAAAAACCTCAACCTACTTTGATTTTTCCAGGTTCACTTACAAGAGTGAAATGGAGAAATGAAATTTTGTAGAGTGTCTCGCAGTTTGGATTGCCTGATCCTTCTTGATTAGAGTGTCTATTCCAACGTATTGGGGAAAAAGAGTACATGGGTGACATTTTTAGAGCGTCACATCAGGAGGCGCATGGTAACACGATGTGACCTGTTTTCTTCAGTCTGGGATTAATATTCCTTTTGTTATGTAATTTGCAGAAAGTTACATTGAGACTATATTACATACACATCATAAATAGATTTAGCCTCTATTGGTGATTCATTCCTGATTTATTTTACTATTAAGACTGACAAATAGGAATTTTCTAATTTAATTATTCTTGTATATTTAGTAATTGGATTATGACTATCAGAAGCGTTTTTTTCCTTATCATCAGCCTATCATCTTTTTTTTCTTTCTTTGATTTTTACTTTATTCAATGGGTTATAGTCCAATACTGTTTTGTTTATTTTTGTGCTAAAATTTTCCCAGAAACAGCCAGCGTGGGCTGCTTCAAGGTGACTTCTATGTCTTATCGATATGTCCTCATCTTTTATTTTTCTTTTCGGATCTCTCTTTTACTTTCTAGTGAAACAAGCATTTCCAGTTTCGTCCTGCCTTTTCCATTTCCCAAACACGGGAACAGCCATTGCTTCAAGGACCGCCCGGCTGCTTTTAGGAAGCAGGACCTGAGCAGTTGCCCTCGTCACTAGGGAGATGGCGTTGACCCAGGCCCTTTCAGGGGTGGGCTAGGAAACGCCCCTCAGTTCCAGCTTAACCCTAAGGGCTCTCCCATATTCTCCCTCCCTCCTTGTTGGTTCTCTTCCTTCTTTCACAGGAAAACCCTGGCTCTCAAAACCACCAGCCTAGTCATTCCTAAGTTACCTAATGCGTCCAAAGTAATTTCAGAATTGCTTTCTGCAAACCAGTGAAAAAAGCCAAACTACTGGCGAGAATTCGCTATGTGTTTGTTGTTCTTCTACTTCTGTCTTTGACTGAGCGCGTATAATAAACAAAGCATGAGCTCCAAAGTTATTTAGCTTAGTCTCCCCACCCCTGAAGTTCTATTATTCATTTGAGCTATAGAACTAGTCACAGGGATGTAAAGTACAGCATAGGGATTGTAGCCAATAATGTTGTAATAATCATGTGTGGTATCAGACGGTACTAGACTTACTGGGGTGATAAGTATATAAATGTGTAATCACTATGTTATACACCAGAAACTAATATAATATTGCATGTCAACTATAATTGAAAAAGAGTACAAAAAGACAGATAACTGACTCTATCTGAGCCTGCTTGTATCCAGTTCAGGATTTATTTCCCCATTGTTGTTTTGTTGCTTATTTAATGTTATTGGCTCCAAAACTAAACCAAACCAAAACAAAATTATAAAAGATACTCAGAGAAGTATTTCTGCTTTTTCCTTTAACCTGTTTCCCTGTCCTTTGGTGCCCCTTTTAATTAACAGGTTTTCTAAGTTTCTGGCTTATCCTCTCTCTCTCTCTGTTTTTGTGTGTTGTATGTAGTAAAAACTAGGCACACATATGAACTGTGATAGGCAGAATTCTAAGATGACCCCCAGTGAGTCTGTCACACCTTGTTTAATCCCCCCCTGGGTACAGGTGGCAACTTTGGAAACATGTCACAGGTCACTTCCTTGAGTACATTACATCACATAAATCTGGGGGAAGGAAGAGAGATTCCCCTGCTGGCCTGGAGGAAACAACCTGCCACACTGTGAGAAGCCCTACGAAAGCACCACGGGGCAGGGAGCAGTGAGGCCCCTTAAGGGCGGGGGGTGGCCCCCGCTGGGAGCCAGCAGGAAAGCAAGGACCTCAGTCCTTCACCACAGAGAACTGAGTTCTGTCAGCACCTCGTGCACGTGGAAGAGGAACCCATGCTCTAGAAATGAGTGAAGCCCTGGCGATAGTGGACCGAAACCCTGTAAGATTGTGAAGGGAGGACCCAGTTGAGTTGTACCTGGCTTTTTGATCCATGGAAACTACGAGAGAAAAGGAAAAATGCAAGTTGTTTCAAGCTGCCACATTTGTGGTAATTTGTTGTGTGGCATAGAAAATTACTACAGATATGTTTCCTTACTTTACTTCCTCTCTTAAAAAGAGAGCACTTTATGGATACCTTGGAAATCTGTATGCCAGTTAACTCACTGAGGGTCTTCACTTAAGTGCACAGCCACGTAACACTCCATTATCGTTTTAACCATTATTCTTCAGTCATGTAGTCGGGTGGTTTCTAATATTTTGCAATTGGAAATAATGATAATTAGACTTTTTTGGAATGTGAAAATGTTTTTTTCTAATACATAAAGTGAACTGATTTACTGTTACTGATATGGCAATAATTTGGGTCTAATCTATCACAAATGTTTTACTTTTTTATTTTAATTTTTATACGGATATCTTCTTTTTCTTACACATTAAAAATATTTTATCAGGTTTGCGTTTTTGTTCTAGCACGTATCTCTATGTATATGTCTTTTATGTGTGTTCCCAATCTCGTTTGTCTTCTTTAAAGTTTTACCATCTAGTTTGTCAGTTTTAAATGGTATGTTTTGATATCATTTATTATTTATAATCAATGATTTTATTTTGCTTTTCCCCTTTCTTGCCTCTTTTCCCACTTTTTAAAGTTGCAGTTTCTGGACTTCCAGTATATGTAACCTTTTCATACTATTCATGCTTACGTGGCCCACCTTTCTTAGATCTGTAATTAAATATATTTTCTCTTTCTCTGTTCCATAGTATTGATGAAAGTGTCATGTGCCGTTTTATTTTTCCTAATTGCTGACCCCGTATAGGAAGAGTTGAAATGGAAAGATTTGAAGTAGATGGCCATCAACAGCCTCAGGAACCTAGCCTGGTCTTTTGGGTTTTGGGGTTTTTTTTGTTGTTTTTTTGCATTTTCAATTAAAAAATAATTTTATGGGATTTGGGGTTGGAGAGAAAGCAAAAGCCTGTCCTCATGTTGCCAGTCTCATTCCATTCCTGTAGTTCCTGGCTTGCCCACTGCAGCTGGTTTCTGGATGAACTCACACATTCTGTCTGGGCTTCTAGACCAGCTGGCAAGACAAGGCTGTTGCAGTGTTTTAGCCCATCAGCCAGTGTCCCTGCTCCCGTTCAGTCACGGGCTGAGAGGGACTTAAGGGTAGCTTGGGCAAAACTTATTCCGACGTGAGCTGACAAGCGGGAGGGCTCTCCAGAGTTCTCATCAGTAGGCCATGACTCTCCGTCCTCCGTGGGCAGCTCACTCAGAAGGGGGCCAGAGTGTGTCCGGAAAGCCTTCCCGTGGGACGCTGTGTGATATGTTGGAGTTTTCCAAGGAAGAAGGGATGGAGAAAAGAGCCAGGCAATGAAGACAGGGTAAGAAGTGTTACAGAGGGCCGGTGGGGCGGCAGAGAAGCTGAAAGAATCACACCAGGGCTGGAAACCAGCGCCGAGGGGCCGAGGGCGGCGGGGGGCGGGGGCGGAGGAGGGAGCCAGGCCAACAGGACCCTCTCGGTGCCCAGGCTCTGTCTCACTCGTGCTGCCACTTGCGAGGAAACCGACTCTCTAATTAAGCAACATAAGGCGTTGCGTGGGCAGGACCCGGGGCCACTGGCGTGGGCTGCAGCCTGCCTTCCCCTGCGCGGCCCGGAGAACGTGGCGTTTCACACCTGAAGGGCGCGGCGCCCCGTCCCGCATTCGCGCTCCGTCCTTACTGCAGCCTCACATCGTGCTCGGCCTTCTCCCCCTGTGCGGCCCCCAGTTCCGCGTGCACGGCTGGGCGGTGGCCGGCTTTCACCCCGGGATCCTCAGGTCTGGCCTGGCCTTCCTTTCCCGGGCGCTTAGAAGCGGCGGCTGTCGGGGCATCAAAACACAGGCTGTGCGTGTGTTCAGGGTGCCAGGAGATGCCAGCAATCGCCTTTGTGGATTTGATTTAACAGTAGGAAATATAATGCAGACTACCCCTTCCGATGGCATGTCTTGCTCTTATAAACGGTGATTAGGTATGGGGACCAGAGAGAGAGCGAGCGAGCGAGGCAGGAGAGAGAGAAAGGACATTTTTGTGTGATCTGTGCAGTATAGTGACACCTTTTTTATGTTTATACAGTTTCCATATCAGGCAAAACTGGCCTTTCGCTATTGGAACTGGATAATTCTAGATAGTTCCCTACACAGCCTTTTTTTTTTTTTTTAAGCTTTACTCGCCACCCCGGTACATAACCCAGGCTGTGCCGAATACATTCAGCTGACTCAGATTTTGAATCAGCAGCTATAGCTGAAAAGAACTCAAGGCGGGAAAGAATCCGTTTCAGTGGGAACGTGAGGCTGCCCTTCCAGCGGGACCTGCCTGGAGCTCAGCGGGCGGGACCCCCCAGCGGGAGAGGCTGCAGGGTCGCCAGTGGACCAGCTCTGCGACGAGACCCTGGGTGTTGCCCCTGACGACCCCCAAATGAGGCGTTTCTCCCTCTCAGAGAGAGCTGATCGAATCCTTTTTGTGTAAATATGTCCTGTTCAACTTCCGTTGCTTTTGACTAAGCAGCCTGATTAACGTGCTAGATACCGCGTTTCGCCGTGTGAACGGAGTTCCCGTGTATACTGCGCGCCCATGTTTTTGGCCCAAACTTTCAGGAAAACAAATCTTTTGTTTTAAATTTTTAATTCAATTTTTTTATTTTATATATAAAACCAATTATGATATTCCAGGATATTATTTTGCATGCAGATATTGTTACTGCTTTCTAGAGTTACACTTTTAACACATAACCATAAATAAAAGAATTAAGAACATTTATATAGATATAGAATTAATACTACCCATGCATAATGTGCATCCTTATTTTTCCCTCAAAAATTTGGGCAAAAAAGTGTGCATTATACATGGCAAAGTACAGTAAGTCCCTAAGCTCCTTGGGACTCAGTTTCCCTCTCTGTGAAATGGGCTGGATGGTTTGCATATTTCCATGAGTCAGTCTAGCAATAGTAAGAGGACTCATCAGAGACTTTTTATGCTCAAAATTAAAGAAGAAAGAATGAAAGTTCTTTGAAGTAGAGACAACAGACCACACGAGGGCTCGTTTAGGTGTTTGGGAAACTCCTCTGGTTCCAAAGTGATCAGTG
>PVJD01013448.1:0-33970 GCA_004026545.1 Mormoops blainvillei
TCTTATGCCTACTTAAGCTCACTGAAGGTTCTCAGACAAGTCCCTTTCAGTGCCCTGAACCACTCTTCCAGCCTGCTGACAATGCTTCATTTCTATTTGATGGGATTCTTGCATTTGGCTTTCAGCATGTGTCTATTTTGTTCTGACAGACTCAAGTTGAATTAAATTATAAGGAAGATGTGGAAAGACACAAGAATCTAAAGAACTTAAACTGTAGAACTAAAGTAAGATTACACATACTAATAACAAAAACAGAAGAAAAAATATCCTCAGAGAAGGTTTTTTAAAAAATTCACCAGACTTTAAAGTCTAACCAGGAGAAAATAAAAAAGAGAGTAATGACCATACAATTTGGAAAGTAACTTAGGATCCACAAGCCCTTTGAACATTGAAGTATTAAAAGAGAAAAGCAACAAATTGAACATATTACCAGAAAAAGCTGAGAAATTTACAGATAAATGAAACCCAAATAAACAGGAATCTGTGAGACTCCAAGAAAGACAAACTTGATAATTATCCTGTCAGAGAGAAATTGGAGCAGCTGAAATTGTAGCACTACAGAAAGAAGTTCCACTGCTCATTTACACTATAAGGAAGGGGTGCATGGGAACAGTTTACCACACCTCTGTCAGAGACGTACTGAGGTCAGATAGACACCACCATGAGCACGTCAAAAAGCAGAATAATAGAACGAAATGACCTTGACAAGCTGGAGCACTCACTGTCATTGTCATTGCTGAGCTCAAAAGGCAGTGCCCAGCCATGGGGGCGCCGCCATCCTCCGGCGTGTGACATTAAAGGTGTGAGGCATTAACTCTTGGAGGTTTTTCAGGTCGCCTTTCATGGTGTCCAAGTAACTTGAAAGAACCAATGTGCTTGCTTAATGTCCTGTTCACCACTAGACACCGACCAGAGGTGCTAGAGAGAATCTGGGTTACCCATATGCAATCATAGGAACACGCCATCAGGGACTCTTTCCCACTTTTCATTCATTCCTTCATTTAGTCTGCATTATGGGATAGTAATCATTTACCAGCTATTGTGCCAGATGTTAAGGAAACAAAGCATGAGAAGTAGCCCCTTATCAGGAATTGACAATATCTTAGAATGGCTTTTATTTGCATTTTGAATTCACTCTATAGAAGCTTATATTTCAGGTATATTTAGATATATTTAGAATTTCTAAGAAAAAATATGTTTTAAGGATTTGAAAAAAATATTCTTGCATCAGTTAGGAATTATCTTTGGCTGTATACGACAGACGAACCCAAAATAACTGGCTTAAGAAGAAAGGAGTTTCCTTCTCACGTAAAAGGAATTCAAAGGTAGGGCGTTGGAGCAGAAGGGGTGTGCTTAGTATCACCAGGGGTCCAGGCTCCCATCTTTTTGCTGTATCTCTACTGCACCTATCTTGTTCTTCACAAATTCACAAGGTGGGTGCAGGAACTCCACAGTCACGTCTGAAGCAGGCCAGAGGAGAAAGTGCAGAAGCATTGCTTGCTAGCTGAATCAGCTCCCTTTGAAGTCTTCCTGCAATTCCTCGCAGCATTTCCCATTATAGCCCCATGGCCATGTGTAGTTGTAATGGAGACTGGGAAATAAATTCTCTTCAGTGGTTGACAGAGGAAGAGGAGATCACCGTGTTCTCAGTTTAAAAAAGAAAATTCTCTCAGCAAAGGAGGAAGCAAAAAGTGGGTATAGGGATAGATTACTAGCAGCGTTTGACACGATAGTGGAGATAGGCAACTTGTTAACTTTATGGGATGTTTATGACTGGTTCTGCTTGACAGCAGGAAGGATGAATTATTTGACCAAATACAACTCTACCTACTTCCATGGTTTAGTTCTCTTAACAGTGATTAGAAGTATAAGGTGACAAGAAATGTGGCCCTCTTAAATAATTTACTTCCAGTCCTCTAAAAGGAAAAAGAATCTTTAAAATACTTTGTCCTATTTCTTTGGCCTTGTAAACCAGTTCAGTAGTGGCCCTTTGTCATGTTTGTTCAAAATGAATGATTTGACTGAGTGAGCGATTTGCTTATTCGAAGGAGCACTAATCATGACAGCTGCCATTTATTGTATAGTCGCCACTGTGCCAACCCCTGTACTGCGCTTTACATGGACTCTCTCTCTTATCCCCCAGCACAGCTGAGGCAGATGCAGTTATTTCCCCCATTTTACCAACGACAGTGAGGCTTAAAGAAGTTACGGCAATTTTAGGCAATGATGTAGCGGCTTAGCAGACAATAGAACTGAGCTTTACCCCAGAATTCAACTCTCGACCACTCTTCATTCTGAAATTTCCCAGGCAGGCTGTGGCATGCACCTGCTGCCCAGAGGGTGCACATACCCTTTGGTAAGTGAAAAATAATTCCTTGTGACTAAAGACCAGTAGGTCTAAAAATACCTGCGGTGCTGTATTTTCAGGCATTCAGTGAAATCGAGGTGGTTTTTTGGAGAAATCTCTTTTTTTGTGAGTTATAGTTTATTTGGGACTTAAAGAAGATATAGTTTTAAAAATTTTTGCTCAGTTACTTTTATTTACCTAGATTGCATCAGCTCAGAAATTTTTTTGTCATTTTAAGGATCATCATAGCATATTTTTGATATAAAAGCAAGTGCTTAACATAAAGTAAAATCATTCTAAAATATTTTAAACAATTTACCACCTTGGGTTTCCTTAGAGCCGAATGATCTTAAACACATAGCTTTGAAAATGAGTATCTGATCCAAGTTAAATTGTGGTTTTTATTTTGCTTTGTTCATTTTGGGTAAGTGTTCTTTTTAAGACCTTTTTTATATAGGTAGATGAATATGGAAAAAGTAATGTAAGACAAGAAGTAAATATAGATGATACGTGCTTACAAAGAAACAGCCTTTAGGCAAATCAGGCTATATGTGTACACTCAAATGAGGAAGTGAACACCATGAAAACTCTTCTCTTCTTAGCTTCTTCCTCCACTTGTGGAGATGAATTAAACAAGTTAACCTGACTTTAAAGAATAATGTCTGTGTGCTGATACTTGTATTTTGGTGACGCTGCCTCCCCCTCCCAAGATACCACTTTACTGATTTCTTTTGGTTTCAGCCACCTTGAATTCTTTCGAATTTCATGAAATCCTATCAGGGTGGTAGGTTCCAGCTGTAAGACCACAAGATTACGTTAAACAGAGTTGCGGGCATCGAAGGGCATGATGATATCCAGGGAGACGACTTGCAGGCTATCTCATTTCATCTTTATCCCACAGAATAGCTTCCAAATCAGACATCTTTCTGGGGCTCCAGGGACTGATTGTTTCATCACTATCCAAGCAAAAACTTACGTTGTCCTTCACATTCAAACATTTCATTTCCTATGAAAATCGAAAAGCCCTCCAAGTAACCGTGGAAGAACTGATAAGCAAAGCCATATACGCCAAAATAGATTTTTCCTTTTGATTTTGTTTTCTCTGTGTGAAGCATTTACAGTCTGATAGGCATAGGGATAGAGGTTGTAAGGTTTGATGAAAAATATGAAACAGGCTGAGTCTCTAGATTTCTTTCTTTGTTCATAAGGAGATATGTGGGTACTACTTAAAAATTGAACAATCAATTATGAAAGCAAACAAACGAACAAAAATGGGTCCCCAAAGAGAGGCAGTCTTAAAAAGTGTTTACACAGACAGATTAAAAAAAAACAACAACTATGAAGTTCTCCTTTTAAAACAACCTATTTGGGGGCGGTTGACATAATTAAAATCTATTAAAGTCAGTGTGACTACATTCACAGAGAATGCAGACACTATATATTCAAATTTGAATTTGTGATTCTCCAAACTGAAAAAGCTGATTCCCATTCCCAAATTTATAATCTAGAAATCATTTGTAAATTCTTATCAGGTGTTAGTTTATTTATTTATTTATTTATTTTAAAGTCATGAATTTAAGTAAGTGCATATTAAAACCCAACGCAGTCTTTTCATTTAGTTTTCCGAAGAGGAGTATTTTTAAAGCATATTTTGGTGGAGACAGACTCACCATATATTTCAAGGAAAAATTAACTGTTTAAGAAAATAAGTAAAATGTTCCTTATTTTCTTACTTTCATTCTAACCTGTCATATGTAATTTCCTAAGTCTATGAAAGACTCGAACCCAGAACTGAGTTCATACCTCACTTGCCTCTCTTAGTTCCCCTCAAGTAGCATTGACATCTGAGTTTATGACTTGGGATTCAAATGCGTTTTCAAGAGTTTGGTCTTCGTGGAGACTGAATACAAACTGCTTCAGTAACAGATATCTTGCTTTCTTGATGATTTATTTATATTTTATATGTTAAACAGATGAATGTTCTCTCTTCTGAAAAGGATACTCTGGGTTGCTCTTAAACTTTTATTTTCTCATTATGAAAAGTGTCAGAACAGGGAATATTTGTGGTTATCATTTGTATGTATGGAAATATTTATGAGCTGCTTATTATTAAGGATTTTACTGTTATATTTTTAAAAGTTTCAATGACATTGATTTGGCACTAATGTATTTAAATTCTCAGCTTTATATTTCAAAAACCTCGCATAAATTCATCAGGTCATGTTCAAGAAAACCTAAAGAGCAAGTCATGAATAAGAAATAGCCACTTCTAGTAGTTGTTCCTTTTTTAATGTCATTTGTTAAAGCCACAGTTATGTTATGTGCTCTCTGGAAAAGGTCAATTAGCAGATTACTCAGGATATTTAAAGTTTTGTGTTACCTTCTAAATGTCAAGTGAAAGTTAGAAATGCTGTTACATTTGGGAGAATTTTGCCATAAAATCGTCTATATGATGGAAAAAAAAATTTCTAGGTCACAGATAAGGGTTGGCCATACCCTTCCCAAACAGTGGCCAACTGGCATGGCATGCATTTGAACGCTTTTTAATACTTCACCACTTTTCATTGAGTGACTCCTGTGAGCTACTATTGAGGGATATTATGCACTAGTAGAAAGGACAGTTTTTCATACTTTTTTTTTAAATATGGGAAAGGCTTGAACCTGCACATAAACTGTGGTGTAAGTTCTGAGAGAGGTTTGAAAGTGTAAAGACAAAACTAACCAGTGGGACAAGCTATCATTCAGTCCTGGTAAAGCCCTTAGGGGTTGAGAGCCAAAGCCCTGGTAGAGGGATGATGTTTGAACAGCCTGTTCAGGGCCTGGAAGAAAAGAGGCGAGTATAGATGGCTCTGTTCACGAGAGCTGAAAGCTGAGGAAATTCATACCTAGTCCCCTCAGTTTTCACTCTGAAACAAGACAAGGCCATTTTCTAAGAGATCAGTTGGGGAATAAGGAGTGGGGTTGGAGGAGGTTTGTGGGTTATGTGGCGTGTCAGTTGTGGGGGTCACTGCCGAAGGCCAGGTGAAAGCGTGCTGGCAGCAGTGAGGATGCAGCCACGGTGGAGCGCGGCCAAGGTGTACTTGTACCCATGTGCCTGGTTGTACTGATTCACCACCAGTACAGAGCATCTTAGAGGCAGAAAGAAGAAGGAGGATGGTTGGCAAGACTCAAGCATAAAAGTTTATAGGCTGGCTATATAGAAGGACTTAAATACAAAGACTTTGAGGATGTGGTGAGAGTAGCTAAAGGGATTTCCCCTGAAAGTTTGACAGAGAAAGACACACAGCCATGGAGTGAGTGAAGGATCAGGAAGAAGGGAGCGTGGGAGGGCTCTGTGGTAGAAGAGCAGTTGACCTCTGAGTGAGGAAGCAAGAGACCCTGAAGGAAAGGAGTTACAAATCTGCACAGAGGGCCTGTAAAGGTGTTCGAGATCAGGGATCAGCAAACTGCCTGTAAAGGGTCAGGTAGTAAATATCTGTGGCTTTGCAGGTCATATGGGTTCTTTTAGAACTTCTCATCTCTGACCTTGAAGCTTGAAGGCAGTCATAGACAGTAGGTCAATGAATGGGCATGGCTGTGTTCCAATAAAACTTTATTTACAAAAATAAATAGACCTGCTAATTGGTCTGGATTTGACTCAGAGGCTGTAAATTGCTGTCCCCTGTTCTAGATGATGATGATTTCCAAGATATAGATAAAATAGAGACGAAGACTGTTAGAAACCAAGGGGCTAAAATACTTTAAGATTAGTATAATTACTGTAGACCGTCGAGACCTAACAGATAACTGGAGTACATGTCACATGTCACCATCAACAGAAAACACATTTTTCTTAAGTGCACAAGGCACACTCATGGAGGAATTATATGCGAGGCCAAACAAACCTCAATAAATTTGGAAAGGACTGAAATCATATCAAGTATGTTCTCTGGTCACAATGGAGTGATGTTAGGAGACGCTAAAGAAAAAAATGGGGAAATTCGCAAATATGTGAAAATTAAATAACATACTCCTTAATCCAAAGGCTCAAAGAAGAAATCCCAAGGGCAATTAGAAAATACTTTGAGAAGTATGAAAATGAGGGCACAGCATATCAAATATGGGCTGCAGCCAAAGCACTGCAATCCGGGAAGCGCACAGCTATAAATTCTACATTAAAAAGGAAGAAAGATATCAAATTGAAAACCTAACCCCGTACCTTAAGACAGTGGATGTGTAAGAGGAAGAAAGAGCAGGAAGCAGAAGGGTCTGAAATGGCCTAAAGAGATGGAATGGGATGAAAGCCCAGATGGAGCAGTCGGTCTTAGCTTAGGAACAAGCTTCCCTTTGTAACTGGAGTGTAGAAAGTAGGACGGTTTATATGTTGCTGTGAGATTATAAAGCTCTCATCTTTATGACTTTCATCTCTTTTCTCCTAAAGCTGGAGTTGAGGTCATTTGCGGAGAGTGACGGGAAACGGAGCGTTGGAGATTTGAAGAACAGCCCTTGTGTGGGGTCGTTGAAATAGTCCTTGTCTGGAGTTGGCTAGAAGAAAACGATTAAGAATGGCAGGGTGTTGAGGAACCTTTTGAGGCTGGTAGTAGTGCATTAGAGAGGAACAACTGTTGTGGGATTCTTTCAGTTTCATCTGGGTGTGGGGGTGAAGGCACAGAAAAGGCAGCTGTTGGCATTCATATAGGGCTAGGATTTGGGCTAGATGGGTGTGATGGAAAGATAATGGTCAGCAAAATTCAGGATGTTGAAACGATGGGCCATGGTCAACAAGTTCAATAAGGACAGAACTAACAAAAGGAGAAAGCTAGTAAATAGGGAGCAAGTAGGGGGGCCAATTAGCTGGAGGTCATGAGCAAGTCTAATACAAATCATATCCACCAGTGCAAGGCATCTGTTTTGTTCACAAATGCATCGCACTCCCAGGAATCGTCCCTGGCACATAGGAAGTGTAAAGTATTTGTATCTGTTGAAGGAATGATCGTGGCAGAGCAGGGATTGTTTACTAAACAAGCTGGAAGAGATGTGGTTAGGGTTGGGTGCTTGAGTGAGTGATGGAAGAGGCAAAGCATTATGGATAATACCCCATATGTCTGACACCTATATGTGATAGGTTCTCAGTACCTATTAGCTTTTATCGTTACGGTTTTTGGCCTTTTATAGGAATTACTTATTTTTTAAAGCACTAGAGTCATTTCTCTGCAAATGCGTGGATTGACCTTTCCCAAATAGTACCACTTAAAGCCATTGGAACAATCACGGTTGTTAAGAGTCCACTTCTTATGGGCAAAATAAACAAACTACTTGTAAGAATTATTATCTTCCTTTCCAAATTAGCCTAGGGTAGTTCTCAAAGCGAGGAGCTCTGGGGACTACTAACGCTTTCTGTTGCTTTGTTTATTTTGCTTATCACAGACTTGGGCGGTTTTATATTTACAATACTATATCACCTCTCTAAAGTACATTGACCTTTTGAAGGCCTCTTTTTTCCTTTTAGCATAAGGCTGAAGCCTCATTTAAAAATAGGATGGCTGTTTGCAAAGGAAAAGTTTACAGAAGGAAGCTGAAATGATAATCATATAATTTTTAAACAATGCCAGTATTTTCCCATTTAGCTACATGAATCAAAGAAGTATTTTTATTTTAAGTCAGGAGTCACATCTTTTCTGGGTGACTTACAGTAGCTCTTACCCTGTTGGTCCCCCATTCTCTATCATATAATTACGTGTACACAGTAGATATTTAAAAGTCTGTGCTGACTGCTCTTTAATTGTAAAATAAGCAGGTCTCTGAAGTGTCCTTCCCTCTACCTTTTTGCCTGGTGAATTTCTTTTATGCTCCAGTTCAGATATCACCACTGCAATTATCCCCAGGTCTTACAGGCAAATGAGCATTCCTCTGTCCTTAGGGTGGTTCGTAAATATTTTTCCCGACACTAGCATTATTTACTTATACATCTGTCTCTCACCCTTGCCTTTTATCTACCAAGGAGCGGAGAGTTTGTCTTATTTATTTTAGTATCTCCAGTGCCTTGCATGGCCTGCCATGTACGAGGTGCTCCGGAATTGCTGGCAAATGAGTGTGACAGCAAGAAAACTCATTTTACAAGCACACCATGGGCTTAGGCTGGAAAACCCTGCCCTCTAAAGGATTTTCCCTGCTTAGAAATTTTTGCAGTTGGGATACTGCAAGAGATTAATTGATTATGTCTCTGTGATCCAACTAGTAGATGTAATTAACCTAGAGGAAAGTTAGCCTTTTTTCCTACACTAACTTCTTTGAAGTTAAGCATTATACATAACTCATATTCAACATATATTTGCTAAAAGTACAGGTGTCCATTGAAGTGTTAACAATGGCCCTGACCAGTGTGGCTCAGTTGGTTGGGCATCGTCCCACAAAGTGAAAGGCCACCGGTTTGATTTCTGGTCAGGGCACATACCTGGGTTGTGGCCCAGTCCCAAGTTGGGATGCATGTGAGAAGCAGCCAGTTGATGTTTCTCTCCTTCTCCTTCTCCCTCCCTTTCCCTCTCTCTAAAAATAAATAAATAAATCTTTTTTTAAAAACCCAGATATTAACAGTGACTATTATTTGGATGGTAGGATTTTTGTTTTTTTAATTTTTCTTTAGATATAATTTGTTTCGCTCTTTTAAGTTTTTCTGCTTCAGAATGTATATAGGAAACATATTTTCCATTTTTAAAAAATGTGATACATGATAAAAACAAGAGAAATAAATGCTTTGGTAAATTTGGAACTAGTTAGTTGGGTCAAGATGGGCCAACCCATGCTTTGGTAACAAATCTCAGTGACTTAGAAGCGTAGTTTGTTTGCTGCAGGTTGTCGAGGGTTCTCCATCCAGTGACTCAAACCCAGGCCTCTTCCATCTTTAAGTGGGTTCCGAAGGTGCTGCAGCAGGACAGGGAGAGATGGGAGAAGCCGGCCAGCCCTCACCTGCCTCGTCATATGTCACTGTGCCCTGGCCAAAACCAGCCTCATGGACCCACGCTTGCTGCAAAGCAGAGGGGAGCACCAGTTGTCGCTGCTAACGCAACTGCAACTCTTTCCATTTTACAGTTACTGCAATGAATGTATGTTGGATCCAGACTGCGGTTTCTGCTACAAGATGAACAAGTCGACCATCATTGACTCCTCCTGTGTTCCGGTTAATAAGGCATCCACAAATGAGGCAGCCTGGGGCAGGTATGTCACTCATTACGTACTGTAAGAATATACAGTAGAATTTCAGAAGGAGACCCGTTTTTAAACTTAGAGTGGTTGCACTCAGTCGATAACGGCATTTCTTTTGAACTGGTCTTTTTAAATGACCTTTTAAACTTTGCAGCATATACTGACGAGAGTGGGTGTAAAGCACTGTGACAGTGTGTTTCACAGACTTAGAGAAGAAAGCACTCAGACCTGGACTCAGGGACATCCAGGTTCAAGATCTACATCCGCTCTAAGCTCTAGGAGTTTGAATCTGGAGGCAGTTCACGGAACTTTTATTTTCTTAGAGTACTTTCCTGGAGTTTAAGGAAATTTAGCAAAGTAAGGATAAAAATTGGTGATCCTGGCATGTAACCAGTCCGGGAAGCTATAAGTCTTTCTCTTTTGGACAGATCACATTGGTTTCTGCATACATGAAATGTTTGTGTAGAACAAATATTGCCCACATTAATGAACTAATGTGTTCATATCCATGGTCACAGGAAATATGTGAATATTACTCGACATGGCTTTAACCTCCTTTGTGTTTTAAATTCCCATAAAGAGAATAATATGTTCTCATCCTGTCTGCCACCATAGTAGTGATGAAGGTAGTGACATCTGTAATACAGTACTTGTACATCCTAGGAGCTGTAGAGTACGATGTGCCATTATTAATCATTATACTGGTATCATTGATTATTTTACTAAGGAATTACTCCAAAGAAGTGGAAGTAAATTATATGGCACAGTTGAGTGGAAATCCAGATCACATTTTAAATATACTAATTACAAAAAAAAATGTGTAAAAGAAATTCAATTACTACTTAAAATTAAAGCTTTAAAAGAACTTCTTTTAGAAATACCCAGTGTGTAATTTTCATTAGCCAAGCTTCATTAGGGAGTTAATTGAGTGAATATTTCTGGAAGTGATAGTTTATAATTTTAACCCTTATGATTCCTTTTTCAATACCTCCCCCCAAAAAATCCCCGAAAGTTAGTAGTCTAGAATTACGGACATACTATGACACCTATGTATGCAGTTTCCTGTATTTCACAGAATTAACTTCTAAACTTACTATAAATGTCTCCTAATGGAAAGGGGACACTAAAATTAGATGTCTCTCTTACTCTCAAAAGATCTGGAGGCCAGAGGCTTGAAATAGGAGTTTTGTTACTACTTTTTGCAAATAACGAAGTATTGAATATATAACTCTTTAATGAAAATGTATATACGTTTATTGCAACATATTCTTATATTTTATTTATATTTTTGTACTAATATCCTTGATTGAACATACTACTAGAGGAAAGTGAGGCACAGATAACACTTAATTGGAAAAATACAAGGATCTAAATACAATATATAAAGAAATTTTATGTTTGTAAAATATTCTTAGAAAAAAAGGTTTCTTACTCTTTTCTGTGCTGAGCAATGTCGGTTGCCTCAATCTGTGCTAGGAAAAAAAACAAAAAAGGCCAAAAAAAAACCAAAAAAGGCCGGATGTGTTCACCATGAAAACTTTCTACAATAGAATATCCATTTTTAGTTAAATAACATTCACTATATTTTTGTTTATTAGTTGGTTGATAGGTTTTATACAAGTGCCTAGAATGGAATTCTGAGGGCAAAAATCTACCATTACCTTGGATTTACATCTGAAATATGCAATTTATAGGTATTTCAGGGACAAGTATTATGGCAGTTCATAGCCACGTGTCCTGACCTCTACCTGTAGCTGTTCCCTGAAAAGACACCAGATGGAATGGTAACACCATTCAAGGTGGAGACAGTGTGATGACTTTGATAAACTGAATTGCCTCAACATAACAAAAACCATTTGCCCATATAATCAATTATATCTTTGCTTTTACATTTCAGTAAAATTTTGAAAAATCATTTAACTCTCCAAAGAAGGTATATAAATAGTCTACAAGTACATGAAAACTGCTCTACATTACTAATCATTAGGGAAATGCAAATTAAAACCACAATGAGATACTATTTACATCAGGATGGCTGCTATCAAAATATAAAATAAAAACTGTGGAGGATGTAGACAAATTAGGTCTGCTCATCGTAGATGGGCATGTATATGGCGCAGCCACTATAGGTAACAGGATGGCAGTTTCCCAGAATTTAAAAAAAAATTACGTTTCATTTAACAATTCCTTTTCTGAGTATGTATCCAAATATTTGAAAACAACGTTTTTAAGAAACATTTGACTACCCATGTTCACAGCAACACTATTCACAATAACCAAAGAACAGACAAAACCGAAGCGTTACATGATGGATGAATGGATAAACAAAATATGATGTATATGTACAATGCTACAGTATCAGACTTAAACAAATTCTGGCACATACTATATCCTGGATGAACCTTGAAGATAAAATGATAAGTAAAATGAGCCAGCCACAAAATAACAGATACTCTATGGCTCCACTAATACGAGGTACCTAGAGTTGTCAGATTTATAGACACAGAAAGATGAATGGTGCTGGTGGGAGAGGGGAGTAGGGACTACAGTAGCTGTTAAATGGGTATGGAGTTTGTTTTGCAAAATGAAATGAGTTTTGGAGATTGCTTGCACAACATTGCAAATATACTTAACACTGTTGAACTATACAATTAGAAATTTTAAATGCTTAATTGGTAAGTTTTGCGTTATATGTATTTCAGCACAACTAAAAATAAAAAAGGGAAACTCATTTAAAATCATTTAGCATACTTCTAGAAAATACAACATGGTAAGCTGATGGAGAGTCTTCTCCTCCCCACATCACCCTCTGTACTTCCCATATGCATCCCCTACACAGGTGAATACAAGTTTAGTTTGGAAATTAAAAAAAAAAAAATCAAGTTAATTAATAGGTTAAGAAGAAATCATAATGGAAAATGGAACATTAAAATTAATAACTGAAAAGTTTCAGGAGTTAGGCCTAGAACTAAGTTAGCCTATAGAGAAAGCAGAGGATGGAAATTAAAAGATGAGAAAAAATAATGCAAAGCAAATACTAGAGAGAATGAAAAAGCAAAAGTTAATTCTTAGAGAAGACCCATATAATGGAGAGACCTCTGACACTACTCTTTAAGAAAAGAGGGAAGGCACAGATAAACAATATTTAGAATGGAAGAAAAACATGTAAGGACACTTAGTAAAGATTTTAAAAATCATAAGAGAATACTATTAATAGTTTTCATTGCATTTGAAAACAGATAAAATGGACCATTTTCTAGAAAAAATATGTATATAACTTTCCAAAACCAACTCAACACTCCCAGGAAATATGATTTTTTTAAATTTAAATTATACTTTATTGCTTATGCTATTACAGTTGTCCCAATTTCCCCTATTTGTCCCCCTCCACCCAGACTCCCCCATTTCTTCAGGCAGCCCCTACACCATTTTCCAGGTCCATGGCTCATGCTTACATATTCTTTGGCTACTATATCCCCTATGCTGTTCTTTACATCCCCATGACTATTCTGTAACTACCAATGTGTACGTCTTAATCCCTTCCCTCCTTTTCCACCCATCCCTCCCAACCCACCTCCCATCTGGAAACCATCAAAAGGTTCTCTGTATCTATGATTCTGTTTCTTTTCTGCTTATCCATTTACTTTTTTTTTTAGATTCAGTTATTGATATGTATTTATTATTGTTCATATTTTTTATCTTCTCCTTTTAGAAGATCCTTTAAATATTTCATATAATACTGGTTTGGTAGTGGTGAACTCTTTTAGCATTTTCTTGTCTGGGAAGCTCTTTATGTATCCTTCAACTCTAAATGACAGCTTTGCTGGGTAGAATAATCTTGGTTGTAGGTTCTTGCTTTTCATCACTTTGCATATTTCTTGCCATTCCTTCTAGCCTGCAAAGTTTCTTTTGAGAATTCAGTTGACAGTCTTATGGTAACCCTTACAAATAACTTCCTGCTTTTAAGATTCTCTCCTTGTCTTGAACCCTTTGCACTTTAATTATAATGCGTCTTAGAGTGGACCTCTTTGGGTTCATCTTGTTTGGGACTCTGTGCTTCCTGGCTTGTATGTATATTTTCTTCAGCAAGTTAGGGAAGTTTTCTGTCATTGTTTCAAAAGGTTTTCAATTTCTTGCTCTTTCTCTTTCCATCTGGCACCCACATGATGCAATTGTTGGTATGCTTAAAGTTGCCCCAGAGGCTGCTTTATACTGTCCTCATTTTTTTGGATTCTTTTTTCTTCTTGCTGTTTCGATTGATTGTTTTTTACTCCCTTATATTCCAAATCGCTGATTTGATTCTTGGCTTCATCCACTCAACTATTGATTCCCTATAAATTGTTCTTCATTTCACTTAGTGTATCCTTCATTTTTGACTGGTTCTTTTCTAGGGTTTCCACGTCCTTTTTTATGCTGTTGAAGTTCCCTCTGAGTTCATCTGCTCCTGCCCTAAGTTCATGGAGCATCCTTAAAACAAGTGTTTTGACTCTGCATCTCCTAGGTTGCTTATCTCTATTTTGTTTAGTTCCTTTCCTTGAGTTTTGTTTCGTTCTTTAATTTGGGCCATGGTTCTTTGTCTCCTCATTTTGGAAACCTCCCTTTGTTTGTTTCTATGTATCACATAGAGCTGCTAAATCACCCAGGCTTAGTAGAGTGGCCTAATGTTTTAGGAGTCCTGTAGGTTCCAGTGGCATAGCCTCCCCTTTCACCCAAGCTGGGTACTCGATATGTGCCCACTGTGTGGGCTGTGAACACCCTCCTCTTGTCTTTGAGACTTAATTGTTGTTGTCAGGTCAATGGGAGTGATTTACCCAGTTCAGTCAGATGCAAGGACTAGCTGTGACCACCCTCTACCAACCTTCGACCACTATGGACTATCAGCTGTGCAGGAGCCCATGCCACAGAGGACACTTACTTCAGTAGGGCTCAGGTGCCTGCTTAGTCCCCTCCTTGAGTGTGTTGCTTCTGGAGGTGGTTGGGTGGCAGTACTCTGACATGGCCTGTAGCTGTCTGATGGCTGCACAGGCCCAGGGGCTTCCTGGAAGGTGCAGGCCAAGGTCAGCCACAGCCTGTGTTTTGTTTAGGGCCACCCAGCATGAGCTACAAAGCAATCTGCAGGCGGTTGCAAACTGTGCTGGGCTTGGAGGTGCCCAAGCAAGGCCAAGCTATAAACTAAGGTGAGTTGCTGCTAGTGCCAGGCCTGGGGTCTCTTAGCAAGAGGTACAGAGCTCACTGAGGCCAGATGCTGCTTATTTGAGAGAATTTAGGAAAATCTGAAGCATGAGCCAAGACAAACCATTCGTGTGGAAAATCCATTGGAAACAGCTTGTATGGGGCAGGGCCTCAGGAAATCACTAGGATGGGGCAAACAGTAAGAGCCAGGTTGATGGAGTCTCAGATATGCTCCTGCCAGCTCTGTAGGGGGAGGGCTCAGAAAAGGAACAATGGCCTCTGCCAGCACTTCTGTTTGGGAGAGACCTCCCCTGCCCTCAGCTCTCATCCTGATGCCAGACACTTCAGCTCCTCTCTGTATGTCTCTGATGCCTTTCAAGCTTCTGCCCCTGACCTGGAGCTCAGAGGGAGTGAGTCTGAATAAGTCTGTGCGCAGTCCCTTTAAGAACTTCCTGGGACTCCAGAAGTCTTTGTCTTCCTTAGCCTCAATCTCCACTGAATTTACAACTAGAAGTTATGGGGTCTTATCTTCCTGGCACTGGAACCCTGGAGTGGGGCTGGGATCCCTCACTCCCGAGATGTCCCTCCCAATTTTTATCTGCCATACATGGGACCAGCCCGTTCCACATCTTTGCCCCTCCTACCAGTCTCGATGTGGTTTCTTCTTTAATTCCATAGTTACAGAACTTCCATTCAGCTCAATATATCTGGTGGTTCTGAATAATCATTGTTCTATAGTTTGGTTGTAATTCTGATGTGATTGTGCAAGGAGGCAAGCTGTGTTTACCTGCACCACGATCTTAGCTTTCTTCTCTGAAGTATGATTTTTATTATACAGATGAAGACAGCAATGTCATAGCGGGTCTGAATGGTTTCTCAAGGTCAAAAAGGCAGTAAGTCCACCAGTTTTAAGGTGACAACAATTGGCCAGAAAGATACATTTTACACTCAGGTCATTTCAGATTTGTGCTTTTATCATTTATCTCATAAGTAACACTAGGACAGTTTGGGCCTCTCTGAGCCCTCTTCCTCATCTGTGAAAAGGCAATAATATAATTGCTGTGTTGAACAATATATTTTTCATGAAGATTAAATAAAAATGAAACCTTAAAACACTTGTAAAAATGTTATGCCTTGGGCAAATACATGCAGAAAATATCTTGTAGTAACCTTTATTGATTTGTTAGTGACACACTTTCTAGATTACAATAAGCACTTCCTAGCATATAAATGCATTAAAATGCTTTCCATTTATCTGTGTCTTTTCATCTACCTCTGTACCACCTGGCTCTGTACACAAAAAATCAGAAATCTATTCTGGAACTTCCGACATCCTGACTCTTTAAAAGTATTGCTAATGAGGGATACTTTCTTAAAGTGCTGATTCAGTATTTGTGTCCTATAATGTGACATTTTTGCTCTATAATTAGACACACTAAAATAGCTAGATAGATTCCCTATTTGGCAGTTTATTGTTCTTAGGCACACTGAATGCCTGGTTTATTGCATTCATTCAGCAGCAATGTTTTTCTGAAGCTGCACTGTGATGAAACACCAAGCCTATTTCCGAGCATCCCGCCCCCTCCCACACAGAATTCCAGTCGATCCGTGCCTCGCTGTCACCCTAATATCCATTCTGATTTCCCACTGCCTGCCTTTCCTCACACTGTGCTTTTTGCCTAGAATTTACCTTCCTTCCCTCTCTTTTTGATCTCTGCCTGACTTCTAACCATTATTTTTGTGCAGATCAGATGTCACTGTTTCCTTGCAGTCTCTCTGATTAACCATAGGAAAAAAAATGCTTATTAATATTCCTTGCTATCCTCTACACGTTCCTGTATGACTTATATGATAAATATATTGCCTCATATGACAGCAGTTTGGGTTTGGATGTATCTTCTCTTCTAAATTTTAAATTCCAATGTCTGTATACTGCACTATTTTTAATCCCTTGGTGCTTCGTACATATCAGACAATCAGTCAATATTTATGAAGTGACGAAGTGGGAAAGGCTGCCATCGCTAGAAAAAATGTAAGGGTTTGAAAGGGCCACAGTTTTAAATAAGAAAATATGGCATTCCCATCATTTCATCCACATTCATACTTATTTTCAGGAAAGGAAACCTCAAAGAGAAAAATGAGAATGATGTGATTTTCATTAACAATGTTAAATGTTTACCTGGTGCTAATTCAAACACTGAAAAAAATTTAAATAAAACTTAACCATGTACTTTAAGTATGCATACTACATATTGTTAAAGTCATGCTACATGAAGAATACTTTTTAAAAATTATTGTAGGAAATATTTACATTTCCTTGAAACGTCTGTGGTGAGAGTATAAGATCAAGTATATTATGAAACTGGGCCAAATAGCAAAATGGAATTTTCCCTTCATTACCTTTTTTTTTTCAAGATATGTGTCAGTTTTGCATTTAGAAATCTATTTTACCATTAACGAATTATATCAGTATCTTAGCATTCATGTACAGGATTGACATTTTTATCAGTTATTTATATTAAGGGTTTAATTTGCTCAAGCTGTGCTTCTAAATGAATAACAGTATAGTTCAAAATTAATTTTTGCTAGTATGTATTTCATAGGGAGAGTCAAATATAGACTGTTTTAATCCATTTGGCTTTTTAAAATACATTTGTCTTTATGTTTTTGCTTGGATAGGAGTCACTGTGCTTGATTACTCCCTTTAAGATCTGTGGTTGGACACTGTGCATGTATAAGTTTCACCTGTCCGTAAGTGACTTCAGAGATTGCAGGCCTTGGGGCTCTTCTTTTTGCACGGCCAGAAATTTAGACTTTCTTGGATTTAGTGAGTGTCTATATTGCAGACTTTGATGCTGTTTATTTATGTGGCAAAGTATACAAGTCAGAAAAGCAAAACATTTCTGAATAATGTATCTTCCTCCTTCATGTTAATTTGCCCAGTTTCTTAGTTGGCATTTAATTATAATGATAAATAAACACACATGAACAATTTTATCCAAGCAGTAATATTCACAGTGTATTTGACTACCCTTCCTCTTAGTTCATAAGCTTACATTTCTAGTGAATCCGTGTTCCTTTTGCATTTAAAAAAGTATTCATTACTACATGCATGCAGTCTGAAGAGTTGTCTGTAAGCTATGTCTCACTACAGAAGACTGTAAGACTTTTAGTGTAAGGATAAGGACCAAGACTTGAATTACATGTGCTTGGTGAACATGAAATAACAGCGGCAAGTCTCGGTTCATCAGGTAATTGTGCAAATGAACATGAGAAGATGTGGAACTGCAGAGATGAAGTCCAGGGAGGTTGGGATTTGTCAGAAAAGGGGCAGAGGGAGCAGTGGGGACAAGAGGAGGGAAGATAAATGGCTGGGGCTGATCCTGGAAATATGAGTCTGGATCAGAGTGTCAGAGAGTCTCTTTTAGGGCTTTTTAAAATTTTTTTAGGCACAGTTTTAAAAGTGTGGAGATCATGCTACCAGTGATCTTAGGTGAATGATTTTATGGGATACCAGGATCATGGATTTGACAATGTATCACATAATGAGATATAGTTCTCTTTCAAATATTCCAAATATATTCAGAAGAAAATCAGTTGACACTAGCGTAGTGTTAACACATTTTGGAAGTAGAAATTAATAACATTGTTGTGTTTGCATTTCACTTTTATAATAATTCTTTTGTTCTTGGAAAGTGTGGTTGATTGCATTGTTATTCGAAGCATCCACTGCACGCGCTAGGGAAGGATTTGATTTCCCTTGCCCATTCAGTCTTATCCACACAACTTGCTCAGGCCAAGGAAATGAGAGCAGACCTAGTATGTTCCACGGCTGAGCTACAACTTTAAGCACAAGCATTTGCCTTTTCTTCTTTTTCCTCCGCAGTAAAGTAGGCACAGGACAGAAGGTGTTCCATTAGCTTTGGGCACAGAGCAAAGCTGACCTCAGGTGGACCTGCACCATAGGCAAGAAATTGACCCAGTTTGTGGCACTGGGATTTCGGGCCCTTCTGTTACCTCTGCATAACCTGTTCTCTTCTGACTGACAAAGCAAGATAAACTATTCCACTGTGGAAGCGGCACACAATGTTCTTTATTTACGTCATAAAAGGAAGCTCATGTTTTTAAACTATTATGGTGAAAAGAAAATTACAGTAAGCAGTCACCAAGAGGAGATCTGAATTCTTTAGGTTTGGGGAACACTGCTACAGATGGGAGGGGCCGTTTCAGTTTCTAAGTAGGGGCTAATGTGAACGGCTTTGGGTTTAGAAGATAAAGTTCTGATAGACAAAGGAAGGAAGAATTTTTAAAAGAATAGGTAGAGGGTAAGGCGAGGGTGTTGGAAATTCATTAATACAAGGGAGGGGTGGTGGTGGTATCTGCATTTTAAAATGTTAGATGTTTTTATAAAGACATTTAAAGAGAAGATTATACATGTTGCTACGCATGATACAGAAAGAAGAGCAGCATTAGAAATCTAACTGCTCTCAGAAAGTTCCTTGATAGACGGCATGTGTGAACTAAAATCCAGCTATTTCAATCAAAGAGCCAATGCCTTAATATACATCATTTTAGCCCTCAGATTCTTCCTGTCCTCGTGGTTTCAGTGCTAACTTTAAAAAAAAACTAAGCAAGATTTTTTTTCCATTGCATATGATCTGAGCTTACAACTTGACAGTTTGTACAGTTACAGCCAGGTTTCATCACTTAAAATTTGCATAAATTCATAAACCAGTACCAATCCAAATTCTTACTGTTTCAAAATAATGACAAAATGGCAACCTGGAAACTGTCAGAACACAGTACCCTGTTCCCGTGATTTTTAGGAATCCCAAGTTCATTAAAACATCCTTCACTGTTTGGTCCACTTGTCCTCTATTATGATGAGTGCCTTCTTATTTCATCTAAGAATTTTATTTTTAAAATAAATAGCTCCAAGGATTATCCAACTTCATTTTCATTTCAGAGATACATATTCCCTGGAACCTTCTAAAAAGAAAATAAATAAAAATTAATTTTTCCCTTTTGATATATGTTATGGGGAAAAGATTGGATATTGACCTGTTATGCATGGCCAAACCCATAAATGTTAATATTCTTATGTTTAATTATTGGTAAGTTGAATTTTTAACAGAATTTAAATTCTATTGGCATGGCGTTTATAGCTGAAAATACAAAGATTTTTTTTTTTCTGAGGTCATTTTATAGCATTAACATTTGATATTATGCTACATGCTTTTAAAAATATTAGGCCCTGGCCAGGTGGCTCGGTTGATAGGAGCATCATCCCATACACCAAAAGGTCATGGGTTCAATTCCTGGTCAGGGTACATACCTAGGTTGAGGGCTCAATCCCTGGTCGGGGCGTGTAGGGGAGACAACCAATAGATGTTTCTCTCTCAATTTGATATTTTTTAAAAAGTCAAGATTTATAATCTAGGACAGATAGAACATTTACACAAGCATGCTTTAAAATGTAAAAGAACATGTTCTTTTTACAAAATACACAGAGTATTGTTGTGTATAGTGCTTAGTAGAGTCAAGGACATTTGGGAGAGATGGTGTGTGAAAATGTTGCAAAATGTGCAAATATGGACTGAGTTTTGAACATCAACCCTAGCTTTAAAGTTCAGATAACAGAATGCTTGAGAATTAAAAGTCGATGGCAGACTGTGGGACCGAGTGTTTCTGACACAAACTATGGACTGTGAATATTTACAAAATTTTGTTACCACCTTAAAAAATATTTTAAAATAATGTTAAATTCCCCCATTACAGTGATTTCCTTAAACTTTCTCTGGCATAACTGAGGGAAAAATCTTCAAACTATAAAATCACTTCTAAATCATTCATTTGTTTTATGGACTTTTAAGGATTATGAAAATATGTCATATTATTCTTTATTGTTTTTCAGCTTTACTGAGGTATGACTGACAAATAAAAATTGTATATATTTAGGTTGTATGACATGATTTGTTTAAGGTGTACAACATGTTGATTTAATAAAGTATACGTTATGAAATGCGTACCACAATCAAGTTAATTAACACATCCGACACCTCACATAGTTACCTTTTCTAAGTATATAATGCAGTATTATTAACTAATTGTCATGTTGTACTCTAGATCCCCAGAACTCATTCATCTTGTAATTGAAAGTTTATACCATTGACCAACTTCTCCCCATTTCCCAAATCTTGGGGACCACCATTCCGTTCTCTGGCTCTATGAGCCTAACTTTTTGAGATTCTGCCTGTGCATGAGATCGTACAGTATTTGCCTTTCTGTGTCTGATTTATTTCACCGAGCATAGTGCCCACCTGGTTTATCCAAGTTGTCGCACATGGCAGGATTTCCTTCTTTTTATGTCTGAATAATATTCCATTTTCTTTATCCATTCATCTGTGGACAGACAGGTTATTTTCATATCTTGGCTCTTGTGAATAATGCTGCAGTGAACACTTTATTATCCTTGATGAAACTTTCATTGAAAGCTTAAAAATGAGACTGATATGTGATGCATGGAAACCCATTTATTAAAACGCAGGAGGCATCAAAACTTCTGAATCATCAGACATGGGAAACCATTGTTCCTATAACTGTACTGTTTTTGTTTTTGGAGGGGCCAGACTGATTGGTGAAAAACTGACTGACAGTGGAATATCATCTTTTAACATTGAGCTTTTAAGAAGCACTTGATTATGCACAATTATTGTTACTTTTTAATTACTTGGCTTAGGAAACAGGCTATCATAATTCTGCACAGGGAACTCAAGGAAATAAGGAAAGAGGCAGAGCAAAGTTAAGTCAACATTTTACATTTGTTCTATTAGTATCCAAAACACATTGACTGATAAATTTGCTTATTCCTGAAATTGGGTGGCAAAGCTTAGTGTTTGTAAAAATTTGAGAGATCAGATTTGAAAAAGATGTTAATCTTTTAATGTTTAATGATTGGTAAGTTGAATTTAAATTCTATTGGCATGGCATTTATAGCTGAAACAAAGGGGATTACCAAGCAGAGTAATGTCCTTGACCTGAGCAGTCAGGGAAGCTACTTCTAGTAACATCAGAGTTAAACAAAGGACGGATTGCCCAGAGTATCCTTTTGCCAGTTATCTGATATTATTATAAGTTCTTAATTGATTCATAATACAAGGTCTGTCTGAAAAAGTCCAACCATTGTTAATATAATAACAGTTTACGCGACATCGGTGTAACCTGGCAGCCAAGGAGCGTGGACTGGAATGCACATGTGTGAACAATGATGACTTCACTGTACTAGGCAGTGGGAGCAGTAGGTGCTATTGAATGAGCATGTGTACTGTGTGGCCATCACATTCAAAATCACTGAGCGAGTAGAGCAATGAATCTGCATAAATTTTGTGTTAAGCTTGAACTTTCCTCCATGGAAACTGTTTGCATGATTCAGAAGGCCGCAGCTATGGGCAGCTGGTGATTGGCAGCTTCATCACGACAGCGCACCTGCTCATGCATCATGTCTCGTGCAGAGTTTCTTGGTGAAACATCAAATCACCCAGGCGACTCAGCCCTCCTACAGCCCAGAATTGGCTCCCTGTGACTTCTGGCTTTTCCCAAAACTAAAATTACCTTTGAAAGGGAAGAGATTTCAGACCATTGATGAGATTCAGGAAAACATGACAGGGCAGGTGATGGTGATTGGGAGAACTGTGTGAGGTATCAAGGTGCCTACTTTGAAGGGGACTGACGTGTCATTGTCCCATGTACAATGTTTCTTATATCTTGTATCTTCTTCAATAAATGTCTTTTTCATATTACATGGCTGAATACCTTCTGCACAGACCTCGTATATCTGATATCTTGGGAGCAGTGGACATCTTAGTAAATAATTCTTGATCAATTATTACAGCTTTGATACTTTTAGTAGAACTTAAGAAAGTACATAGAAATATTTCATGTCTTTTACAATGAAGCCAGGAAACATATTTAGTATTGCTGCTTAATTAAGTCTGAGGATTTTTACATGGTTTTTTCTATCTGCCCTTTTCTGTCTGGCAAACCACATATTAGTGTAGGAAGGGAATTTTTCCCCTACCCGTTTTAGGGTCTGTGCTGGGCTCTGTAACAAAGAATAGATTAACAGGAGAAAACAAGCAAACGTTTTGTTAACATGTACATATGTCTCACATGTACATGAGGGAAATTTAGGGATGAGCAACCCAAAGAGGTGGCTTTGAATTCAGGCACATATAGCATCTTCTACAAAGGCAATACATTTTTAGAGAAGTGACAAGACAAGAAAAAGGGCCTTGAGTCTGTAGAGGTGGCAAGTTTTAGGAAGGTAAATTTATGGGAAAGGAATGGGCTCCATAAAGTCTACAGAGGCAAATTTGTTGTGTCGATTCCTCGGGTGCCAGGCCCTGCGGATAGCGGCCGAGAGTTGCTCTGTGATTAACTTGTGTTAATCAAATGCTCTGATTTAATTTGTGTTAATCAAAGGAGGGATACCTTTGTAAGTGTTTGGCCTACTTCTAGGCAGATAAGGGGAGGGCAGAGAGCTTTTCCTGTGTTTGCTACTTCTTGCATTCAGCTCAAAATGTAAAATAGGCATATTTCAGAGTGACTTGTCCTGGGTAACTGGCAAGAGGGATTGCACAGCTCAGGATGTCACTTGGTCCAAGGAGTGCAGAGCAGGAATCCACAAAGTAACTCAGGAAGCATGGGTAGAGGATAAAGAGCTAGAAAACATTATCGCAAAAGAATCCAAATAGGAAGGACAAAGTGGTGGGGTGGGGAACTGGAGAAACACTTTGAAGATAAAAGAGAGCAGGCCTAGAAAAGTTCAAGGAATGTGTATCTTGGAGACAGCTCAGAAAACACTCTTGAGAACGGTCAGCCTTCTCTGTAGTGAATTTTCTCGTTTGCAGATATCCCTCTTGGCTGGACAGGAAGTGCCTTTGAAGCAAGCAGAATTGCCCCAGATATAGTGGCAAAGTTCTGCAAAGACTGACAGCTTTGAGTGTTTCTTCCAGATTTAGTATTTTGTATCTATGTACAGTGGATACAGTTACTTTTTTACTGTATATTTAAAATACATAAAAACTGAAGGTCAGGTAGTATGCATAGCATTAAATTTTACCTATTGTGTATACAAATCACTTTTTCATGAATGTAGATGGAAGGTACTGTATCTTTGTTTCATTAAACCCCTTAGCAGTCATCAGTTTCTTTTCTCACCTGGATTCTAGAAATGTTTAATGTCCCATAGTGCAGCCATTCCATTTCAGGCAAGACACTGTTTTCTGTGTGAAGGGAGGGACTGGAAGAATATAAATTACGGAGAGCCTAAATCTGTGGAGCAGATCATCCACGCTGGACGCCGACAGAGCCCGTCCTAAATTGAAACAGGAGTAGAGTTAATTATCCCATGACTTACCTGTTACTAGTAGCAGCAAGGTAACCTTGACTGATGACCTCCTGCATCCCAACCCAACACACACATACATCACCCTCAAAATGAGCAACATTCAACGACCTTAGGAGTTCACTGTTAGTCCTACTCTTTAAAAAGAGACTTTCTAGGCCTTGTGAATGTGTTCTGAGTAAGATGTTCAAAGAAGTTAGCTTGCCAAATACCACTCACGTTTTTATGTTCTAACTGAATTGAATGAGATATTCTGTGTGTGCTGCTGTTTTGAAAAGAGAAGAATAAAGTCTTTCACTACCTTTATGTCCTTTTATTACATTTTTCTCCAAGGCATTTGTGGCTCTTGGCATACTGAAATTGAGAATGATCCAAACCACATGGGAATAATCATATACCTGCCCAAGATAAATGATTGAGCATACCTAGTGTACAAGATATAAAACAAACTCAAAGCATCTGATCCTGCAAGCATTTCTTAAATTCAGGCCTTTCAGACTCAGAAGAATGCTAATGTTAGAATTCAGGAGCGCATGGCCGTTCAGCAGCTTATCCCCAAGAGCTAAGTAGAATAACTGCAAATGCATAGAGGTGCTGGCAACACGGCCCAGCGAGACCCATGAAAGGGAAGGCTTAATCGCTTTTTTAAAAAAATATAGTATCTTATTTTTTAATTTATATGAATTTTCCTTTATATTCTAAAATATATCCATGTTCAGTTCAATGTAATAATTGGTTTATTATTTATCCATTGATTTTCTGGACAGCCCCACTCTACCACCTCTCATTTCATCTGTTACCCCATCAGTGAGGAAAAGAAAATGTTTGTTCCTAGAAAACGTTCCTATTTTATTTTGTAGCATATCCGGAAATGTGCTAATGTGACAGAAAGTATAGTCCCAATTCAAAAACATCTAAGCATAGACCCAACCCAAAAATGAGCCTCCAGTTTATAAAAATTAAAAAGTAGGCAAATTCTAGTGAAACTTAAGATCTCAGTTCAGTATCAGCCTAAGACATATTAGAGACCTCATGGATTTAAATGTTACAGGTAGGATTTTGGCACACACTGTATGGTCTACAGTATAGCTAATTGAATGACTTGAACATCTAAATGAATTCTTGAACAATTAAAAAACATCCTCAGAACCGAAGGGAAAATATTTCAGAAATCTATGTCTTCATAATATTTTTGACTCTGAAACATTATTTCTGCAGATTTTTTGACTATATTAATTTGATATTAGGCTCTCTTTTATAGAATGGTGGACTGTAATAACTTAACTAAAATAACAATTATTTTTCCCAGACTAGAAATGTAATAAGTTATTACATTCTTGCTAGCACATATTACGATACTTATCAGCTATTACTCCAAAACAGCCTAACCTCATTGAACTTAAGTATAACTGTTCTCTGATGCTTTGTATATAACCCGTAATTATTTTCATATGCCGTATTAGGGTTGTACCTACCGGTATTTGTCTCTAACTGTCCCCAAACAGGATTATTATGCCTGACACATAGAAATCTCTCAGTGCATGAGAGTATTATTGAAAGAGTAGTACGAAGGGAAAAGAGTGCTGCAGGCATGAGTCCTTGAGATGTTTTGACAAAGAATCCGTCAGTTTTATTCTTCTGGGTGATTTTATGTCTTTGGAGAAGGCCAGGCTTTTTGAGAAACTTGTAGTGGAAATAGCAAGGGTTAGCGACAGCAGGCACAGCATTACCTTGTCTACTACAGCTCACAGCGTTCTTTGCCTGGTTTTATTTCCTCTTTTTTCTATTCTGACTTGGTTGAGTACATGGGATTTAGAAGGTTTCTTTTAAGAAAGTTTAAAATTAGTGGGCAGCTTAGCTCTGTGTAACAGAGAGTACGAGCTGGAGTCGGAAGACTTTGATTTGTGTCTGGACTCACTGACTATCCAGAGTATGGCACTGGGTCATTTATTTTACTTCTCTGATCCTCAGTTTCCTAACCTTTAACATGGAAGGAAATAAGAAAATGATCTTGCTTGCTATGCAAGATCATTGAGAAAGTCAAATGAAAATGTATGTAAAAAGAATTTGTATTCTTGACTTAAAAAATAACAGCCCTGATTATAAATCTCATTTCCACAATCTACCTTACTTAATTGTATAAACTGAGTGGAATTGCGTATGTAATTGGCAAGTGTAGAATTAAAACTTTCTTAAGCATGCAGGCATTTTAGGGCAAAAGAATAGTTTCTTTTCCTACAAATGCATTCTTAAGTTTGTAAGACCTTCATCAATTTGTTTTCACTAAATCTTTCACAATTATAGCAGTGCTCAGCATTATCAGAATTTTAATTAAATTTCTTTAGTGAGCCCTCTGTTATTTGACATAAATCAACTTAAGCCTTTTTGTGTTTTTCTAAAAGTAATAGATATTTTCACTTTATTTTCTATATGTAAAAATTTTAGGCTGGTAAAAAAATGTATTGTGCAATGTGATATTATGAATAATTCATTAAATGTCTTTAATGAGCTCATTCTTTATAAACTATCAGTAGCCACCTACATCTATAGCTTATTTCCTTGGAAGGTGAAACAATGACTTTAAAAGTCCAGTACAATCTACGCCAGGATGGTTGATTAATTTTTGAAGTCATGTCCCTGGTCTTTACATTTTAAGTTAATTTAACTCTTAATTGTCATAAACAAATAACACAGGGCAGAATTTAAGATCATATTCATGAGCAGTTTTTCTCCTCTTGGAAGATGTGGTTATGGCTTTACAGGATTTGGCAATGTAATATGATGAAGTAGTAAGAAATCACTCCTACCGGAAATGGTCCAAAACCGAAGCTTTAAAAATATGGAGTTACCTAAGATGTGGCCTTGGAAGCATTAGAGACTTTCCAAGAATGACATTCTTCAATATAAAACAGAAACTCAAATCGAAAAACATGTAGTGTAGGAGCTCGATTTAATTAATATTGGAAATTAAATCTTTTTAATTATTATTTAAAAATTTAAATCAGACAGAAGTCATATTGGTTTTAGGGATCGTAGTGGCAGCAACAGTGTTTTTAAATCTCCCTGAATTTCTTTCACCTCCACCACCCAAAAAACAATTGCAAGGAATGACCTTCTTTGACTCTTTATTCAAACAAACTGTGAAAAAACATATTTTTAAAAGACATCCAGGGAAATATGAGCAGTATTGTCTATTTAATGCTATTATTTTTAATTTTTAGATGGAATAATTATTTTGTCTCTTTATAAGTCCTTACAGAGATACATGCTGAAATAGTTACAAAGAAATAATATGATATCTAGCATTTGCACCAAGATAGGATAGGTAAGAGTTAGTAGGGGCTCAGGTGAAACAGACTCAGTCATGTGGTTATAGCTGTAGAAAGTTTCTGTCAGGGTAGCAGGTTTATATATTGTTGAAGGGTGTATCAGGTTCATTTTACTGGCTGTCTTTTGAATACTGTTATTTGAACATATTTGTAATGAAAGAAAATTTTGATATTATGTCAAAAAATACTAGCCTACATCAATAACTAAAAATTAAAACAAAAATGATAGCTAAGAAGCAAATAGAAGAGAGGAAATTGAATGCAGAAAATATATACAGTTAAACAACAAATCTTTTAAAAAGAGGAGAAAGTAGCAAAGGTCAGATGGGATACATATAAAAGAAAAAATGGTAGATTTAAACCAACTCTATTGATAAATTACATCAAAAGTAAATGGTCTAGAAATTTCAAATAAAAAGCAGAAATTTTCCAAGGAGATTTTTAAAAGCACGACTTAACTATTTGCTGCTTTGAGCAGGGAAAAAAAAAACAACCAAAAAACAGTTTAAGTATAAAAACATATGGATTAGAAGGGATGGAAACAGACATACCATGCAAACACTAATCACACGAGGCTAGAATGACTGATAATATTAGACAAAGAAGGTTGCAGAATGAGGATTATCATCAGAGATAAAGAGGGACACTTGATAATAATAAAGGGGCAAATTCATCAAAATATAAAAACCGTAAACATTTATTTCTCTAATAGCAGAGCTTTAAAATACATAAACCAAAAACTGAATCCACAATTATAACTGGAGAGTTTATCACTACTCTTTATTGATAATTGAGAGAACAAATAGTAATTGATAGAACAAATAGATAAAAATAGTAAATACACAGAAGACTTGAACAGTACTGTCAGTCAAGTGGACCTTACTGACCATACATTTATAGAACATTCCACCAACAACAGCAGAATATTCTTTTCATATGAACACAGAATATTACCAGCATCTACATTATTCTGAGCTATAAAACAAGTCTCAGTAAATGTTAAATAACTGAATCCATAGAAAGTACACTCTCTGGCCACAGTAAAATTAACTTAGAAATCAGTAAAAAAAAAAAAAAGTTTTCACAAAAATTCCTAATACTTGGAAATTAAACAGCACATTTCCAAATAACCCATGGTGTGTAAAGAAGAAATCACAAGGAAATGAGAAAATATTTTTAACTCAATGAAAATATTACAAAAATAATGGGATGCAGCATGAAGCAATGCTTGGGGCAAATGTTTGGCTTAAAATAATTATATTAGAAAATAAGAAAGGTCTAAACCAATGATGTAAACTTCCAATTAAAAAGCTAGAAAATGAAGAGCAAGTAAAACCCAGTGTAAGTAAAAGAAAAGAAATAGAGTAGAAATCCATAAAATAAAAAAATGGGAATGCAGTATACAAAGTAAATGAAATGAGAAGGTACTGCTTTAAAGAGATCAAAAGTTGATTATGTTATACTTAAAAAGTGAGAAAAGACATAACTCACCGCTATTAGAATTAAAAGAGAGGATTTAGATGAAATGGTCTAAATCTGGTGAATGATACCAGAGATTTAAGGAAGAAATAATGCTAATCCTACATAAACTATTTCAGAAAATAGCAGAGGGGGTAAACTTTCCAACTTATAAGATATCATCTTAGTACCAAAACCATACAAAAATTATGAGAAAGAAAATTTATAGACAAACATTCCAGTACCCCTCATATACAGGAGTGGGCATAAGTCGGTAAAATTACCAACCATCAAATAGAAAGTAAGGATACAAATAATAACAATAAGAAAAAGAGAAAATTACAATTAAATAATACAATAATAAATAATACAAGAATAAACTTTCACGTACTCACAACTATAATCCTACTTTTGCCCACTCCTGTAGATAAGAAATTCTCAGATTCAATCCAACAATATAAAGGATGCAAGGTTGATTTAACATTTGAAATCAATTGATTTAATTCACTATATTCACAAAGCAAAGGAGAAAAACCATATGATCATCTCAGTAGATGCAGAAATTTTTTTTTACAAAATTCATTACCGATTTGTTATAAAAACTCTGAAAAGGCTGTAGTAAGGTATGTAACCTTTGGGAATTGGCTTTTTTCTCAACCTCATTCTCTGGAGATGCATGTTGATGTATCAAAAGTTCATAACTTTTTTTTTTTTTTTTGTGGTGCCCACCCCCAGCTGAGCTGCCCGGAAACAGACTTCCCCACCCAGACCACCCGCCTCAATTCAGTGAGGATTGCGCCTGGGCTCAGACATGTCTCACCTTGGGGCTTAACTGCAGTCCCTGCCCTCCCAAAGCCAAGCACCATTCACTTTAAAAAGTAACTGCAAAGTACAGAACTAACTTTACGTAAAACCAGACGTCAAAACCGAAAAATCACAGCCGAAGACCAATTCATTCCTTTTTATCGCTGACTGGCATTGCATAGTATGGGCTGAACCCCTGTTTAACCATTCACCACCCACTGAAGGATATTGGGATTGTTTCCAGTTTTAATTTCTAAGAAGTTATTTTCAAGTACCTTGATTTCATTATCACCTGCCATATTACATATGTTCCTATATATGACTGAAGCACTTTGGAGAATTCTCAAATGTTACAACATTAAGTTTTTGTATCCTGTCTGAAGTACCTTAAGATCTGTTTTCTGAGTCTGTTTATAAGAAAATTTGTTCAAAGAAGTTATATCTTTTCAAGTATAGTGGAGTTTCATTTATGTAGCACCTGGATCTATCTTGGATTAGATTTTATCACAGCTCTCTTTTAGTGGACATTTTATAATATGCATATAATAATAAATGAGATCAGTAGCCTGTATAGCTTCTAATTAGAGCCCGGGGGGAAATGCGTCCAGTATCCTGGAAAAAGGGTGATTGCTCAGGCACCTAGGGCCTGTTAGACACACTCCTTAAGTACACTTCACAAGTTCTTGGTCAAAGGGTGGTTCTGACACACCCTCATTCCCATTTAAAGTGGTTTGAGAGCATTTGGTCTCATCTTTCAGCTTCAGAGGTTCCAGACAAGATTTGGGCTGGCAACTCTGAAATATAAACTTGTTACTATCTTTTTTTTCTTAAATTTTAGTTCGCGAAATTGCATTATCAAAGCCCTTGTGAGACCGTGTTTTACCTTTGTATACAAATTGGTTCTACGATTTTAAGTCCTCCGTTCTGTAGCCGAGATACGTGACTCTCAGCTTGCTCAGCAGTCGGTATCAGAGAAGCAGGGAAGCTGCCGCTGCTTGGGAAAGCGATAAATGAACACAGCAGCCATTAACTACCTCTTGCTGGTTTGTCCAGTCACCTGTGAACCTAGGCAAATTCAGCCCGCAGCTTTCTGCTCTCTGCCGGTGTTTTCAAAATAATCCATTCAGCGATCTTTCCTTTTTTCTGTCTGGCAAACAAAAGTGGAGGAAAGGCTACAGCTGCCGCCTCTGTCTCTGCCATTTGTTGAGACCTTCACCCTGATGTGCGCACCCAACCCCAGGTTCCTTGGTGCCTGAGTTACTGAGGAGGTGCTGTCTCTCAACTCTCTTCACTTCTCTTTGCCTTTTACTGAACAGGTTACTCATGCAGAATGATATTTTTAAAATATCCGCAGTATTTACAGCTTCTTCAAAAAAAAGTTTAAGCATGTTGAAGTATATCAGTTTTTAAATACAGTTGTTTCAGACCACTAGCCTGTGGCAATGAAGACTATGAAAAGATAAACAAAGAGAGGCAGTAAGAACCAGAGAGAGTGTTGCACAGGGGGCACTGCTGCCTGGGAAGACTCATGTATCCAGGGGACCCTCTTCATGACAGACCCGGAATCCTACTTCTACAGCTGGTGCTGCGGGCCCACCGCTGTCACTCTCCCTGGATTATTACAGAGCCTCCTAACCTGTCTCCCTGCTTCAGCACTGCCCCTCTGCATCCTCCCCACCACGTGTTCTGCACAAAACAGCCGCAGTGACCTCTTAAATCTGGAAGCCAGACCAGGCTGTTCCTCTGTTCAGGACTCTGCAGTGGCATCCCCCCGCCACACACACACACCTCTTTGATCCGGTCTCCCAACGCTGTGTTCCTTGCTTACTGCACCTGCGTCTGCTGTTGCATATACCAGCTGGGTTCCATTTTGTGCTTTCCCCTGCCTGGATAGTTCTTCCTTCAGATACCTGCAGGGGGCGCTCTCTTCCTTCTCTGTGCAGTAGTCACCTTAGCACAGAGCCCTTCCCTATGAGCCCGATATAAACAGCAAAGTGCCTATGCCTGCCTGATTCCTAGCACTACTCACTCTATTTTTCTTTTTACTTCTTATAATACTATGTTTATATTTACATATTAACATGTAAACATATTTCTGTGTTTATCTATTTGTTTTTTATGTGCCCACTTGGAATGTAATCTCCATGAGAGCCAAGACCTTTTCTGTTTATGTGACACTGTAGACAATGCCTGGAGCCTAGGAGCCATGTAGCGAATATTTATTGAGTGAATTAATGAACAACTCCGCGCCCCTTTGTTTTATGCTACATTACCAAAAGTGGATGAAGAAGCTAAGAGCAAAAGAACTGGCATACTGAGCTATTTAATAAGCATAACATGAGTCTGGTAAATACATTGGCTATGACAGATAGATGATTATTATTTTTATTAACTTAGCAGTTTTTGAGAATTAATGTTAAACTCCACCATTATGATAGCGAAGTTGTCAGTTTTTCTTTGAAATCCTGCAGCGTTGCCTTATAGCTTGAAGTATATTTAATCAGGTGGTTACAAGATTAGAACTATTATATTTTTCTGATGAAATTAACCTTTTATTATTATGTATCATTTATCCTTGATAACTGCTTTTGCCCTAAAATCCATTGTCTATTACTGTGCAGTTTCATCAGTTTTTTTTTTTGTTAATATTTGTTTACATCTTTTTTTCTTTATAAATATTTCAACTGTCTGCATCCATGTGTTTAGGTGTTTCTTCTAAATAGCATGTATAGGGATTTTCCCACCGTTCTAATCATAGTTTATTTGCATGTATCCACACATGTACCAGTTTTTTGTTCATAATCTTTGTTCCATCTTTTTCTGGGTGCCAGATCCGGGCCATAGGAAAGCAGAATCACCTGGGTGATTTGATGTTTCCCCCAAAGAACTTTGATGCATGAGCAAGCACAGTGTTGTGATGAAGCTGCCAATCACCAGTTGCCCATAGCTGCGGCCTCCTGAATCATCAAATAGATTCAGCTGGGAAATGCTCAAGCTTAATGCAAAATCTGATGCAAGCTCATTGCTCTACTCACGCAGTTATTTTGAATGTAATGACCACTCAGTGCACATGCTCACTCAGTGGCATCTAGCGCCCCCACTGACTAGCACAGTGAAGTCATCATTGTTCATGCATGCGCATTCCAGTCCACGCTCCGTGGCTGCCAGGTTACATCGAGGTCATGCAAACCATTCTGGTCAGATTAAAAATGGCTGGACATTTTCCAGACAGACCTCACATATAAGAACAAAGATACATATTTCTTCCGCCTATTCTGTATCCATTGGAAGCTTTTACTGCAACAGTGTATTAGACTTTTCCCGAGCTTTACCCGAAATTTACTTTATTTTTCCATCACTCTTAAATGATAGTAACCTGGACATAGAAATCTAGATTTTCAATTCTTTTCTCTCAATACTTTCAGAATGTTACTTCCTAGTCTTTTGAGCAGTCTGCCACCAGGTTACTTATCATTCCTTTCTAAGCAGCCTTTGCTTTCTTTGGATGCTGTAAGCCCTTGTCCTGGTCTTTAGTATTCTGTGGTTTCACGATGATGGACCTTGATGTGAATTTAATTTATCCTGCTGAGGGATCATTGTTCTTCGTAAATATGAAGAGTCTTGTTTTTCACCGATTATGAAAAATTTCCAGCCATTATATCTTCATATACTTTCCTCTAGAATTCTCTCTCTTTTATCCTTCTGGAATCCCAGTGAGATGCATATCGGCCACCACATTCTGCTCTCTGTGTCTCTCATTCCATCTCTCTCTTCGTGCTGGGAACTTTTCTCGGATCTTTCATCCACTGCCCTGATAGTCTTCCCTGGGGTCTGCTCTCCCGATTGGACATCCGTTGAAGGCTTTTATTTCTATGCGTATGTATAGATATGCAGATACAGATATAGATTTTGGAAGTTATCTTTGATTCTGTGTCAAATACAAATATTTTCTAGTGTTTTCCTTTTCATATTTTAGATGGCTCCTTTAAATCATTTATCATGCTTGTATTTTTGCTTCTAAGTGGTAGTTTTCAGTCTAAAATTTTTGCTGCTTGGATTCTGCTATTTGTTGTTGTCTGCTGTCATCACCTGCTGGTGACCGAACATAGTAGACTGTTCTTTAGTGTCCTGTAGAATTGTGCACACGGTGCATTTTCAGCACTGCTGTCATCTATGGCAGTCCTGGATAGCCTGAGTTAAGAGCTTGCCCTTCAGAGATTTTTTGTTTTTGCTTTTGCTTCTATTAGATACTGTGGGGTTGTCACCCACTTA